>JAPMOB010252136.1:0-109892 GCA_029875015.1 Lepomis gibbosus
AATTACATGTTTCAGCCTGCAACAGGTTCAGGTTCATCCTAGTGACCGAGCTGGACTTCCTGACCAGCTTGATCAGGCTGTAGGCATCCCCTGAGCTGATAACCATCATCCCTCTGGTCCATCAGACTCCTGCTGCTGATTTGAACCTTTTGTTGAACACACACATTACAGCGGCGAGGTCACTAATAGGTCATCTGCACTGACACGTTTATCTGACTTGGGCAGCCTCATACGGTTCAATTAAAGCTGCACAAGGCAAGGTTTCTGTAAAAACATACCCATCTTATGAGGCCTCGCCCCAAATTGGACACTAGCATTCCCACTAATTGAGACCCAGCAGATTTACCTAACTTCCCTGATTATATTTCTGCTGTTTCTCATGAACTCTGGCAGGAACTATCCCTCTGCCTAGAAGACGAGACTAACAGAGTATAAGCCTGCTAAGCAGCAGTTAGTGCTCTTTCTATAGACAGCTGGATTCTGCAACTTTTTTTTGCATTTCCCCTCTGTTTTGTTTTCATCAGTGTTGGGCAAGCTAATCACAAATTGTAATAAGTTAATAGTAACTTATCCTTTGAAAAAGTGTTGCTGTAATATTGTTACCGTTTTAGAACTAGTAACTGTTACTCAAGTAGTTACTGGGAATAGTAATAATATTACAGTACTGACTTACTGCCCAGCACTGTTTTTTATATAAAGCATCACATCCCAGCCTGGTTAGTGAACAATGTTTTCATGCAGTAGGCTGATCCAGTGTGATGTTGTCCTACTGTAGTGCGGTAGGTATACGAGTCATGCTCCCTGTGGTCATGCTCGCCTTCAGTGGGCATCATAGGGAATATTTTTATAAAGTTGACATTATTTCTATCAGGTGTTTGACTAGCCAGCTGATAGGTATAATATAGGGCAGGATATAATTATGAGAGGGATTTAGCATAAAATTGTATTGGGATTTAATTTGATTGCTCATAAGTGGACGTGACTTAGAGACACTCTGATTGAGAGCCTGATTAATCTGCCCACAGGCGGCCAAGTGTGGGAATGAAGAATCACAGTGGTTTGGAGTGTGATACCACCCACCCATTGTTAGATCTGGAGGACAAAACTTTTTTCACAAACTAATATATGCAAACATAGGACAAAGTCCCATGATATCACTGTGATAGCTGTGACCCACAAACGGTCAAGTGCAGTTTTATATGATGAGAGGGGTTTGCTGAATCACTGTGTGGGATCTAGTGCTTATGGTGGGCTTGGACATTTTATATTTCTTTCCCTAATAAATAAAAAAGCAACAAGTATGTGATTTGGCGTGTTGCTTTGTATTAATTTGCTGAAGTGTAGTTCTTATGCAGTTATAAATAGTGACAGGGAAGATTAAGCCTTGTTGATGCAACAATACTTTCCAGCCTATTGTGTGGAAACCAGGTTCATTTCTTGGGGCTTCAGGTCAGGGATGCACCCATCTGACTTTTTCAGTCCCGATTCCGGTACCTGGGTTTGTGGTAGTGGTTGATGCTGAGTACAGATCCGATACCAGTGTAAAATGAATAAGCTGTATTCCTCACAGTGAGGGCTGGGAATCATTATTTTATGTGTAAGGCAAAACCAGGCTTCACTTAAACATTGCTTCCTAACTTTACCTCTGGAGGTGCTACCGCCATCCCTCGAAACACTGGCTTTGCAGATATTGAAAGTAGCTGAAGATCTTATTGGTGTAGCAAGCAAGGAATACATCCAACCTGCTGACCCCTTGTTTTTAGCTCTTTCCATGCTATGTTAACTCTAATAGCAAAATGTTTGGGTCAACCGGCACATTGCTGACACACCGCATAGAACTTGTGTATCTAAATTCAATAGATCCACCTATATGAGCCAGTGTCAAGCTAATATTAGTATTGGATCGGTGCATCTTACTTAAGGTTTTGTTGTCATAATAGGGAGGTAAGATGTTCTTTAATATCTGTCAGTATCAGTGTTGACGCAGTGATAATTATTGATCTGCAAAATAATATTTATTCCATTATAATTGCCTAAATAGTGGTCATTTAATTCAGCAATGAATGCAGCATTTAATATGTTTATGTAGAGGGTAGGGATGCACCGGATGTTCACCCACCGAAATTAATCGGCTGAAAATAGCAAAAAAAAAAAAAAAAAAGCACTTCCGGCGTCGCCCTAAGAAGTCAAAAGACAGAATAAATTTTACCAAACAATTTGGAAGCCTTTTAAAGTGTCTGATAAAGACGCAAAAATCGCCATTTGCAGACGCTGTTCTGCTGAATTGTCTCCTAGCACATCCACCCCATCTGTGGCTGAATTCTCCACGAGAAGAAGAAAAGGGAACAAACTGTCCGCTTTGAGTGTTTTTGTCGCTCGATTAAGCTAACTGCACCTAAATTTGGGGTGCACAAGTATTCAAGCCTTTATGGTAACTGAAACGGACCAGTGAAAGCTGACAGGCAGGTTAGCGACTTTATCCTGTCAGTGTCTTTTTTTACAAAGACAATTGTTTCAATATGAGAGTCCTACATGAAGAGAGGCTATGAAGTCTTCATGTTACGGGATACAAGAACCACATACAACATTATTTATCAAATTGGGTCGGACTTGATGAATTTAGTGCGAGGATACACATGTCCGGCTTTCATGCGGTTTTCAAAATAAGATGTCCATACAGGATGGAAGTAAGATTATTTGGATTATATTCACAGAAAGTATGAAAGGTATTACATGTGTTCATTAAAAGTAAATGGACACATGTAATTTACTTTACCGGACCCTCTCGGGCCTCAGACCCACCCCCCGTAGTCTCTCCAAATCCTGTGGAAACACCGAAAAAAAGGCAAAATAAATGGAAAAATGTAGTTATACGGTATTCGGCAAATCTTTTCATTATATTCTTTTTTGGCAAATTCAACGTGTGAAAGAGGTGAGGGTTTGGGTTGTTTGTTTGTCTATTTCATTATTAGACCAACACACTGAAATAGTACAACGTAACACTGATATTAAACACTGGCACTAGACAACTGAATAATAGTGTGCATTCATTGTCCATAGAAGTGAAAAAAACAAATTGAGTAAATGTGAGTACATTCAAATGATATGCTTAGATTTTACATTTCCTCTATGCAGGTGTGTAGGTATGTGTGAAATGAAGTGGACAACCATTGTTCTGGATGCAGCTGTGTGTAAAGGCTGAAGAAAGAGAGAAAGAAAAAAACTCCAGAAAAGATAATCAGATATATCAATAAAGAAAATAATTAAAAAATAATTATCTTGAGCACTATCTTGAACCATTGTCATATACCTTAAAAACCAATCATCGCACAATGATACTGGGTGATCATGGAGCCTGAGCAGAAACTGCTCTACGCTCTTCACATTTAAGATTTCACAGAAAAAATCACAGAAAGAGCAGACAGTGTGGACATGATTGCATCAAACTGCATCAAAACAAGCCAAAAGTTTACCTTGTGCCTGTGGATTATAATCACGATGGCCCAATTGGGCAGAAAACTATCCAGTCTGGCAAGTTGGTTGAGGTACATGAGTACATGTGCAGTGGCTTATCCTTGCAGCAGTTGTGAGCTTCATATGCTCAAATTTTTGCATTTCAGGCTCTGTTTGCCATCCGTCGAGTGCTGCTGGCCCAGCACACAGCATTCCCCGTGTCAGGTGCTGATCTGTATGAAGAACTATTAAGCTCAACAGCCATCCTCTCCACTGGAAATCCCAGGTAAAGACAATTCTGCACACACAGCAGAGCACACTGCTTTGTCCTTTGCCCACAGGGGTATTTAACGGTGGGCTTCGTGCCACAAGAGCTTAAAGGAAGGTTCACCTCCAACATCAAATATGTATTCCTAAGGACAGTTCTCTACATATTGAATTAAAAAGGCATTTTCCCAGTGTTCAGTTTAGAGGCAAAAGTAATTTTGTGTTGATTCTTACTTAAGCGTGTAGTGACTTCTTCATTAGTGCTACCTGATATTTCAGATTGAAGTTTCAGATTTGTTTGGTGGTAGTAGTAGCTGTATCTTGTGTGTTTTGAAAGTTGACATGATACTGATAAGGTAACAACATTTTAGGTTTTACATGCTATACTAAATTAATTTTTGCTTTTCATTTTCATTTCATCATTGTTTGAACAAGGGAAGCAGCATTTAATAGTCTGTTTCATTATGTTTGCAATTATTGCTTTCAGCTTTGCAGACCATTACTGATTGCGCACAAGCACAGGATGACCAGTAAAATCAATAGTATTGTACCTTACCAAATATATCTTGTAACCAGATTCCTCTGCATCGATCCATTTTATCAAACAAAAATCTTTTCAGTGTTGTTAAAATTGAATTTGCATTGACCTGTGCCGGTGTGGAGTCTGGTAGCTGTAGTTAAAAATACAGCATAGAGTGTTTTAGAAATGGCCTGTGTGCTATGTTTCAGCAGCTAAAGCTGACTTCTTTGCTTGTTGTTCCATTTGGCTCGTAAATGCAGCCTAAAGTGGCTTCTGATATATATCAGCTGCATTTACTTGGCCTGACTACTTTCCACTGAAAAAACAAACACCACGCGACATGTCCTTTAAAACATTTTTGCTGTACATCAGAGAATCAAAATTTAATGACTTGGAAGAAACCAAAAATTCCCCGCGCTTACCAGCATGGCATTGTATTACAGTGGTTCTTGGAATGAACTTGCACACAGCATCCCATGAAGGGTTTGCAAGATATGTGTGCTGGTATCACAAGATTAACTCATCTGTATGCAGTCATAGCACAAAGCGTGGCTGATAAATATTCCACTTTTAAGAAGGGAAATATTCTGAAGCCACGACTACAGCCTGCTCTGGCAAATCTGTGAAATGGACCAGCCTGGCATAATTTATAGGATGGTACCATTTCTACAGTTAAAGTTACCGTTTCAGTATAATTAATGACCACAGGTGTTTTTTTCCCCTCTCCATATCTCTTTTTACGTGCTTTTCATAAATTAGTCAGTGCTTTGGATTAGTGATATGAAAGTGAATCTGCCATGTGAGTAAAGGCAGTGTGATCTGTGCGTCTTGGCTGCGCTCTACTGGTGAAAAGGTGAACAGATGAATGATGCGCCTTGCGGTCCATAGTTTCGGTCAGAATGGTGTGTTGGACACACAGTGACAGTAATGAGTAATGAGTAACATACACTTAGGTGGCAGTTTATTGGGTACTCCCTGCTAAAACTAATATAGTCTGATACAACAGATCTGCAATGCATCTCACTTACATAAAGGTTACAATGTTCAGTTTTTGTTGAAATTGTTTTAGAGAGGTGTTGATTTCAACTTCATGGTCCTTTTGTGGTGCTGTTGAATTGTATTGCATTACTCTGAGAGGTATTTCTGATGTGTTGTCCATACTTTTTTAATGAAGGTACTAATAGAAATAGAGCTGCAGTGATAAATCAATCACTTGTCAACTATTAAATAACAATTTTGATAATTGGTTTAATCAATTTTTTTTACAAAAAAAATCTAAATTCTCTGATTTCTGCTCCTTAAATGTGAATATTTTCTGTTTTCTTTGCTCCTCTATGACATTTGAGGTGACCTTGGATTTTTGGAAACTCTGATCACCATTTTTCACTTTTGTCTGACATTTTATAGACCAACCCACCAATCAATTAATTGAGAAAGCAATCAACAGATTAACTGACAGTGAATAATAATCATTAGTTGCAGCCTTAATTATAAACACTTCTCAGTATAACTGATGGGTGGTTTCATTAGACTGTATTTGTTTTAGCTAGATGAACTTAATAAACTGGCAACTGAGTGTTTAATATGTAAAAGATTTTGTAGAGTAGTGCTCTGAGAGGCCGATCGGCTGCATAGACAGAAGAGACAAGGTCTTGCTGGACTTTGGGTCAGAATCAGTAAACTGGATGTAGAAAACCGTATTCTTTATAACAGCAGGTAACTGAAAAAATCATCAGGAAGCTTTTGTCTTTGGCACTCAAAACACATTAATGCAACTTGCACCCCCATCACAGATCAGATAGTAAAGAGCAAAAGTAGTATAATCATTAATAATGTATAATAAATGGCACTTGTTTATTATTAGCCAGTCAGTATCAAACAATATGTTCAATGACAAACAGAAAGAAAGCAAAGGAAATTATACAAACCTTTTTTTAAATTTCCTGCTGCCATTGTTGTTTTTCATACAAACAGGATGGATGATGAACACTTTTTTGATAGAATAATGACACAGTGATATTGTAATGCCATGCATATGCTGCTGTAGAAGTGTTTGGGTGTGATCAAGTGATACACTTCAGCCTCACATTAAGACAGTCTCTTAAAAGCCTAATTGAAAATGCAGAAAATTGTATTCTGTCACAACCTTCTCGTGAAGAATTCAGCCTTGGAGTTCAACGTCAGTAGCTCTCAACAGCCCACAGCCTTACAATGAAGCTGCAGCTGACATCGTATATTGTAGCCCTCTTATGTAAGATGCTGTTAATTCCCACTTTTGTTTATATTATAATTCTGTGTTGAGTATGGTCACAAGAAGGAAACATCTGTCCACAGGAATCAAACATTTTCTTTATCATCTCTTAAAGACAACTAGACTCAACAACATAAACTGAGCCTTTTCATTGCCTCCACTCCAATCATACACTCAGATAAAGACCCCTTAGTTCCAAGGACCGCACCGTATTCTGGTCTCACTGATGAGTGCAGCCCAAGGGAAATTCCAAATCAGTGGCTTTTCAAGGACAATCTCTCCTCCTGAGCTCTTACAAGAACACGCAGCCTGATGTTTCATCAACAGTGCAGTCAAAGAAAGGCGTCCCCACCAATTCTCCTCTTCACAATCATGCTGTAGGTGATAAGAACCACAATCAACCAACCACAGGGTTCCAGTGATGCTTAACCTTCAAGCTGGAGGGCCTGGGCTATGTAGATTTAACTGCGTCACTGTCACATCCGTCATCACACGTGCAGGCAAAGGTGATGAGATTCTACAAACTGCTCAGATCACTGGCCTTAAAATCAAATTATTTTTCCAATGCTGACAGAACAGAATAGTTGAAGCATTGTGACAAGGAACGGTGATTAAAATGTGAGTGCAAAAACAGCACTTGACCTGTTGCCGATATGAAACATCTGCAGTTTGGTTCGAAATCTCGAATTCTCTAATCCGTCAGTGTTTTCTGCTGTTGTGTTTCTCAAATTCACTAAATTGTCACTTAACTCGATATAACTAGAACAGGAGTACATATGTGACTATGTATTCAGACAGCAGTTCAGCTGTTGACAGTTTTGGTACTCCGTGTTATGGACACATTTGGGTCAGCATTCAAAAAGTATTGGTTTGATATCCAGCCTATGGTCAAACCAACACGATACACAAAGCACAAACTCATTTTTCTAACTGAATTGAAAAGTGTGAGGAGCCACTGTTTCTGGAAGTATTTTCTCTCACTATAAATTCCCACGTCGAAGTTGTCCTCGAACATTATCCTAAATATTCCTCAACATCGAAACGGGTGAGCTTCCTATATATTGTAACAATACTATAAATAGTTTCCGAGACAGTTATATGTTTTCTGTCAGTTTGGTATGGTGGATAGTTCCAAGTACTTCTTAGCCATGAGCAGCTAAAAACGAGAATGATAGGAGAAATGGTTTTAAGATCTCGAAAAGGTAGTGCCAAACATTTAGGATCATTTACATTCGACAGTGCAAGTACTGTTAATTGAAAAGCAAAATATGATATCAGTTGAATAGCTTCAGAGCTTATCATCAACGCTAGTGATGGAAACAGCAGCTCTCCAAGCAATGATGTTAAAAAATATATTCCTGTTGTATTTCAAGCTAAAGTTGTGGACAGCTGGGAAGACTGGACAGGCTATAAACGAACCTGACGTCCATTCTGCACTTGCCTGGCAGAACTGTTGTTCAGAGAATGAAATCATGTAAGGTTAAGGTTGCACAGAAATGTTATTGGCATTTGATAGCTCATCGTGAAACTTTTAACCATGGCCCACTTTGAACCTTATCCACACATCAGTCCAGCCTCTGTTCACTCAGCTCAGTAGGAAATTAATGGACCTGTGGTGATTTATTGTTTAAATTTCTTGCAGTGTGAACACATAAAAAGAGCGGCTACACTGAGGTGGAGAAGGTCACGTATAAAGCACATCGGGTGTGTGAAGGTGTGGCTCAGGGAAGATTTACCTAGGCAGCAACAAAGAACCCATAACAAGACTGACAAGGTTGGAGATCTGAGAAAAGAACAAATTCTACTTCACTAATTATCCCTGTGGGTAAAAAGTATCCATCTCAATATGTTCCTGCATCATTTCCAAAACTTCTGGAGTACACAATAGCTGTGTCCTCGCATTAGAAAAGGTTGATGAAAACGCCAAAATTCCTAGTTTTGCAGTAAAGTTTTATGCTCTGTTAAGGTTTTTTTGCCTTTGTTGAAACATTTCTGTTGTCTTACGTGTTTTAGATCTTTTTCTGCTCCAACATAGCTGATTTAAATGATCTGCTAGTTGAAGCAGCTTCAGTTGTTCGTAACACGTTGATCACCTGACCACCTTGTTAGCTGCACTAGCTGAACCTGCAACCTGCTCATGGCAAGTCATATCATGATTAGTTGGCCACAGATACAGACAACCTCCTGCTTCCAGGTCTGGCAGACCACTTCCCACTTTACATGATGTACATAAAAAAGGGATAAATATATGTTGAATACAATATATAATAGTTTGTTGTTCATAAACTATCTTGCAACTGCTCATAAATAACAAAAGAGGTACATTTGTTGGTTACTGCAAAATAACCTCCATTACAGAGGAGTGTTGTGGTTAAGATCAGGGTTCGTACTAAGTTCTGTAAGTGAGGAAAATGCTTAATTGTTATCTTAAAAAGCTGTATGAACTCTGTAAGATGCATACCATAGCATATATATGATTACATAAGGAACATTTAGCAATGTATTGTATTTCACTTTATTAAATGTATTTAAATTGGCACTAGATCCTCAGTAGACATGTTTCCGTCACTTCAGATGACATGACATTGATTTACATTAATTTTATGGGAGACTTATCCTAACCAGAACCGTCAGCCAACCTTTCCCTAACCTTGACCCAAGTCTTCACCTTGATATGTAATGATTTACAATACAGGACCTTGCGTTTTGTCCCCAGAAGGAAGACGAGATCCCACAATGTGACTGTGTAAAGAGATTTATGTCTCCACAACATCAGTAATACATGTCCACATCCACACACAAAAAAATAAGCCAACTAGTTTTGATAGATTCAATTTGAAAGACGGAGAGAGTGGCTGAGCTCGATAAGCAATAAAACAGGACTGAAAGTAGGAATTGGCTAAAGATCTTAAGAATAGTCTGGAACCTAATGCAAGCTCTGTTCCTTTTCTTCTTTTTTTTTACCCAACTGCAGTTTTTGTTGGCTCTACGGATGGACTTGGACTTAATAGTTTATTACATCGGATGGCAGTTGTGAGTAATGAGTTGTACCTTGTTTCTTGCAGCTTAGATAAAATGCTGGATTCAGGCTTGTATACTGGCGAGATAACAGAGCTGTCAGGAGGCCCAGGAAGCGGCAAATCTCAGGTGAACATTTCCTACCTTCCTCTCCATCGCTGATAATTTCAGACTCATAAATTCCCTCTTTTTAGAATTCCCTCTTCTCCTGTAGAATATAAAATTGTACTCTGGCTGAAATAATACTTTTCAGAGGTACCATTTATCTAAATTGTCCACGCTATCATTAACTATTCCCTGCCCGCTTGTCGTGTCTCCTAGGTGTGTTTTGGTGTTGCAGTGCACATTTCTTACCAATTGAAACAGAGTGTGATATTTATCGATACAACAGGAGGGCTGACTGCCAGCCGCTTGCTTCAAATGCTACAAGCCGAAACGAGTAACACAGAAGAGCAGGTGAGTTGACAAGAATTGAGTTTTAAACAAATATTACTTGACGGTAATATAAAACAAGTTAGTTATAAGAGCTGCCATTTTACAGATGGAAGCTCTTCAGAGGATCCATATCTTTCGTTTGTTTGACATCTTCTCTCTACTCGACTGTCTGTACAGTCTTCGCAGTGGCAAGCTTCAGGTTTGTTTGCAGTTTTTTTTCATTTGCTAATAATATACCAACCATTCTGCTGTACCTGGGGAACCTTTGAGAAAGATGGATCAAATTTGTAGTCACTGAATTTTGTCGCATTTTGTTATTAGGTGTCTGTTGGTGGTGGCTCTGTCAAGGCTGTGATCGTGGACTCTGTGTCAGCTGTTATCTCTCCTCTACTAGGAGGCAAACAAAATGAAGGTGAAATCTCTCTCTGCTAGTCCATCACAGTCCATCATACCTGCGGCTGTGTTTACACCTGAGCCTGTAAACTCCAAATGTCTGACAGGAATCTGTAGAAGAAAACATCACAACAGGGTCCCCACACGTTTTGGAAGCATGACATCTAATCCCATCATAAGAAAGTGTGAAAATACCACACAAACATTTGTAAAGTCATGTTAAACCCCAAACCATCACATTTAGAGTAAAAGGTCAAATATCTGGTATCAGTTATAAATAGAGCTGTTTTCATTAACCGTGGAGCTGCCTCAGCTGGTGTCTGGCCTCTTGACAGTTAAAATAATTAAACGTTCTTAATCCAAGTGAACGTCTTTGACTTTATTGCCAACAAACCGTTTACAGAAAGCTCCAAAACAGATCTAATAAGACAGCATACTTTCATTTCAAGCTCACATAAATAATGTCACTCGGTCTGCATGCTTTAATTTACGTAACATTAATCGCCTCAGTCCGTCTCTCTCACCCACTAGTACATCCATTCCCGTTCACACACTGGTTACATCCCACATTGATTATTGTAATTCTCTTCTCTTCCAATTTGGCTCTCAAATCCATACATAAACTTCAACTGGTTCAGAACTCTGCGGCCCGTATCATCACCAGAACCCCTTCTATTAATCATATCACTCCTCTCCCTCAGCAGCTTCATTGGCTCCCAGTTAAATACTGCATTGATTTTCAGACTCTGCTCCTGATCTAAAAGGCCATTCACAACCGTGCTCCTCTTTACCTCACTGACCTTCATATCAACACACCCTCCTGTACTCTTAGGTCTCCTTCTTCTATTCATCCAATAGTTGTTCATTTCATCAATTTATTGCTATACTGTTGTATTATGTTTTGTGAGGTAACCTTGAGTGTTCTGAAAGGCGCTTATAAATCCATCCATCGTCAACCGCTTATGCTGTGTACAGAGTCGCGTGGGGGCTGGAGCCTATCTCAGCTGACACTGGCCGAAAGGCGGGGTACACTCTGTACGGGCCGTGCTTATAAATAAAATGTATTATTATTAATTAAACAGTCACTCAATACAACAGCGCCTGTGAAAGGACACTACAAATGGCTAAAAAAAGAGATGTAATTTAAATAAATAAACTAAAAATATTACAATATAATATTTAAATGTTACTTAACTATGAGTATGTTGTTAAAAGCTAAAACAATTAATTGTAAAAAAGAAATTCTTAAATTATAGACACTTAAAACTACTGGTCTATGTAGACTCATATTTTCATGAATAAATTCACACCAGACCAACCTCAGCTTTGAGAAGTTTGTTATAAGAAAGATATGGTTAATTTTCCTTCAAGCCGTTTCTTTTTTTCCCCACCTGTGCAGGCCTGGTCAAGAAAAAAACTACAACAAATGAAAGAAAAGTGGTGATTAAAACGAAGAGAATTATCTCAGTTCAGTAGATCATTTCCTAACTAGTTAATATTGGGATGAAGTAGTTACTAATGTCATAAAACCTTTTTTAAAGAACAAAAAGGAAATCTTTTCAGCATATTTGTCATGAATATTTGAGCCATTTAAGACCACAGCACTTTGCCATTCAGTCACATAACGCTTTACGAGAACCTTAGGGGATGAGCTACAACCTCTCTTATCCACCTGCAAGTTACATCTTGCAAGATCTTTTTTGTGATCTCACAGATGTCTACTATCTGCCCAGAATGATAAAATATGTGCTGGGGGCGAAACCAACATTTACATCCAACATTTCCACATACTGTGCCGCTGAAGTAGTTATGGCAGGCCCTGGGCAAACATTTTATCATTCCGAGCAGACAGTGGACACATGGGATTACAAAAAAACCTTTTAAGATGCAACCTGCTGCCGGACAACAGATATACATTTCCATTTTGATTTGTCCCGTAAGGCTTGAGTAGGGGACACTATGTGGCTGAATTATGAAGTAACGTCTGCTGACATCACAGATGGGGCTAGCTACTGAACATGCGAACAAGCCTGCAGCTGTGTGCCAAATCCACACCTACACACTAATTCAAAGCAGGTTCTAATTATGTAGTGTGTTCGCACTGGACAGGGTGACAAAATTCAGTGACAACAGTTAGTATGCACTCAACAAAACCCTTGATTTTTGAATGCAGTATACAGTGCAAATGGAAGAGCTGCTCAATTCATCATTTGGGGACCATGAATGTTTGTATCAAATCTCATGGCAAACTGTCCAGTATGTTAAATCGGGACCAAGGCCATGTACTCACTGACATTGCCATTGTAAGAGCTCAGCCGCCAGTGTGGTTATAGACAAAATGAGTCAACCATAATAATTCAAAGACTGTATATAATCCAATAATATCTGTAGCCAGAGTTACTACTCTTTAATTGCTTAGAAAGTACCATTAAAAGACTTTGAGTGTATTCTGGACATGAACAAACATCTCTATATCTTCCTGTGCCTCCAGGCATGTCCTTGATGATTCAAGTGGCAGGAGTTCTTAAGACGATGGCAAAGGACTTCAATGTTGCTACTTTGGTAAGGATGACACAGTCCTTGATGTGTGCTACTCTGAATGCAAGACGCATTTCCAGTGTCAGTCTAAACTCTCCATAAACCCTTCCACATGTCATGTTGCTATTGCTTTGAGACCTGAAATGAAAACTAATGTTCAATTGGGTAAAAAAAAAACACTAGCTAAAAAACAAAAGGTAACTCATTTCTGACAATCAAAAGGTGTAAAAACAAAAATCTATTTGTTAGTTCAGGTGTATGACTGGAGGTTATCATTCAAAATATGAACTTATTACATTTATAAGCCTGCACCAAAGAAAAGAAGCATTCACCTCAAATCAAGTTATTTGAAGTGAGCTAAAGATAGTTTGATAGTCTGTTTGATATTTTCTAACTCTTCTGTACTCTCTCTGGAAAGCTATACTAATTCACTATGGTGTTTTGTTTTTAATGCAAAATATATGTACGTGTGTATGCATGTGTGTTTGTGGGTAAGATTTGGACCTTCAGACTGTAACAAAGTTTTTTAATTGAATTTGAACTAAACCAGGATAAAGAAATGGCATGATAATCCCCAGAGAGGAAAAAAAAATTAAAGACTAAACATGATGATTGCTGTGCCTGCAGGTTACAAACCACGTTACGAGAAGTGGCAGCGGGGAGGTGCAGCCGGGCCTCGGTGTGTCGTGGAGTCACATCCCCAGAACCAGGATCCTGCTGGAGCGAGTACAGAAGGCCGTGACAGTCAGCCACTCCAGTCTGCGCTCTGCAACGCTGATCAAGTCTTCTAGACAGGTACAACAAGCAGCATTGACTTCACATCATCTAGCTTTGTATTGATTCTGTCAAAGGGGGTCTGTTGAGAGGCAAATGTCAAAACATCCTGCTAAAATGGAGACTTTGCTCTTTCACAGGTCTTTTAACAGATCTTGCTTGATAAAGGAACTCTTTATTTCTTTTTAAAAGCTGCTTCCAGCAAGGTTTTTATGAGAAAAGCATAACAATGTGATCATTCAAATTCAGAATTACAGGTTGTGACAGAGAACAGTCTCGTTCTGCTGATGTAGATCCAGGACACTCAGGAAAAGCATTTCTAGTATTATGAAGTTCGTCCCTGATGATATTTGTAGGTGTGACATCGTCTATGGCAGACTTCAACAATAATCACTGCTCATGAAAAGTCTATCTTTTCTCCAATGCCTTGCTACCATCACCAACATTTTTCTTGAAAAAAGCTATTATAAAAGCTTTTGTATCTTTTGTACTCAGTTATGTGCATTTTTTGTATTGAAGTCACGAAAAGTGTAAACCCACTGCAGTCCAAGGCTACTACTGTTTTACAGTACACACTCGTTTTTGCAAAAAAAAATTAGTTTTACTACAAACCACATATGCTTTACATCACATCATTTTAATGTTAGTTCAGGTATCTATTGGTTTCTAACATAAATTGAAACTTGCTTGAGTTGTGTGATTCATCACAGTGAGCATCATGTCTGCAGAGTGTTTTTGTCACTTACAGTATCATGAGGTCACACAGAGCAGACTTGAACTGTATATATCCACATAATAATGTACCATTGACAAAATGGAGTTATAAAAGCAGTCCGTCAAATGAAACAAAAAAAATTCAGATGAAACAAAAAAAGCTCTTTGACAAAGAACATTCAGAAAATAAATGTTTTATGTTGCAGCCAAGTTGTTTTTTTTGTAAGCGACTAAATCAACACTGTCATCTGCTCTACTTCTTAGCCTTGTCACATCAAAGAAGAGTTTGACTTGCAGTGGTGGAGTCGCTGTAAAGAAGGATCCTCAGGAAAGAGAAAACTGGATGAGACCGATTCCTGATGAGAGCAAACTGTAATCCTCTGCATCAACGTCTGATCAAAGGTACATAACATGTTTCTGGACCAACCAACCGACACTGCAAATATTTAGATAACTGCTAAACTTTATTCCAATTAAAAATACTGTTCATCAGAATCATGTATAATAGCTTCATAATTGACCCAATTATACCAGGACACTGGCAGTATACTCCTTTTGAGATGCTCTTTCAATAATCTGCTGCAGCATTAAAATTTCATTGGGTATCATTTGTGTGTGAGAGCATATATTATAGACGGCTTTGACTTTGACTCTTATGTCAAAGTTAAGATTTCAGCCAGAGATTTGCCAGTCGAGAAGAGGGAGGAATATGGAGGCAACAAAGTCCTTTTTCTGTCAGGGGAAGCACGGCGCGTTCATGTGTATTTTGTCCCTCAGAGCTTTAGTACATTCAAACATTTAATTAAACCGCCTCATAGCCTAAAGTAACCCAGGGATAAAAAGGCAAATCTGAATTATCCTTGAAAGCCATTCAGGTGCAGGAGGCTGCAGTAAAAGCCTTTCAGCACCTCGTCGGCTTGTACAAAGAGTCTCGTATGATCTTGGTAAATTCTGGAACAGGACGTCAGTAGTTCTGGCAGGCAGTGGTTCCGCCATGAGAAATAACATTTGCATCATATCTGTAACACCTTTTTCTGCACCTCTGCTGTTGTTAATTGTTGCTACACTCCCCGAGTTTTAGAAGACACATTAGAATGATGTTACTGAGACATTTATTATCTTTTATCAGTGGTGTGTTTATTCCTAATGGCTGACAAACATGGTTCTTCTCAGTACATGAGCTAGGGTTTAATACCTCGCAAAATGTTTCACTCAGGCTGTAAAAATAATGCATGCTGCTGATAAAACCCCTCATTTTAATTCTGCTGCATAATCATTTTCAAGTCAGCACTGTGATTTGTTACATGACCTCTTTGTAAAATCCATTTCACTTTTAACTAAGTTTTGTTATTGAAATTGTCTTACAAAAAATCTGCATCTACAGCACACTTCCATTTGCCCAAACAGACCTCATTTCATCAAAATTGTCATCAGTAAATTGGCTACATCCATCCCCAGTATTCACAATCTTCCAATTACACAAAATTGGAGAACATTAAAACCCCAAAACCAAATGTATACTTCATGTATCCTCTGCTGGTTTGCAAGTGTACAAAACAAAACGGGCTTGAAACAAATAAATACAAATCACATCTGAGAGCAGTGTGTAATCGAACATAGTGTGTTTGGTGTTTCAGTAATCTCCCCAGACCATGACGATCAACCATGTTCATATGGCTTAACGTGGATTTAGAGTGAAGTTGCAGCTGTTTATGGACAGGTTAACGCAGTGCATAAAAATGTGTTTTTTTATTCTTAACAGGGAGGTACGACGCGCCTCTTGCGGATACATTCCCAGATCCAGCTGGTTGAGACTCTCTTGGCCTGGCTGTCCTCTTCAGGTTCAGCCAGCGTATGTGTGGCTGAGGCGGCGTCATAGTCCGGTACGAGGTCTCCGTCATACGCCACAAAGTATCGCCTCAGTTTGTCAAAGTCCTGCACTGAGACGGGCAGGAAAAGCTTCACCCCGCTGAAGATGTCCAGCAGTGTCTACAGGAAAAATAAAAATGGTCAGAGTCCTGTACAAACTGCACGGCAATCACTTGTTTAAATTCTGCAGCCACACCACTACCAGATGGTTATGCATCTGGCTGTAGGTCTGCAACTACTGATTATAGTAACTGATTAAATTGTTAATTAGAAAATGAATGTTAGTCTATAATGTGTTCATCTTGTGTTACCAGAACCTTAAAGTGTTGTAAAACACCACCCATGAAAACGTGTCCAAATTATAATGATTTGAAAATCAAGCATTTTTTTCAGATTTGGTCAATCAGGTATAAATATAATATTAGTCGGTCAATTGAGTAATCATTTAAATCAGCTTGATTTAATTTGTTTTTTAGCCTCAGCTAATATGTAACAAGGTTACTGACAACTTGTTTTGATTTTGATTTCATTGTACTGGTCAAAGTAATCACTGAGATTGTAAAATGTACCATCGTGACTAACAATGGGTCCAGCGGGGCAAGAAACACCTAACTTCAAGATATGAAATAGTACATAATCTGGTTATAACCTGTCTGATAGTCAAACTACTCCAGTTTCTTCCCATGGACTCTATCTTACTTAGGTGAGTACAATGTTATTACTAATAAACCCAAGTTGTAAGAGATGGTAGTTTTCCTTTAACTGGTAGAAAGAGGTTATTTTGTGTACCTGTAAAGAGCCATTAAACCCCACAAATGGCAGAAATAGAAAACCATTTTCTTCTTGGTACAGTTTAATAAAACATTTCCCAATCTGAGTTTGAAGATGTGGGAGCTAGATCACCTCTAGTCTTTGTACTACAGTTTCAGTGCACCTGATTGCTTACAGTTAAATGAAGAAAGACCTGCTGACTAACCTTGTCATTCCTTGGAACCAGCAGCTGAGAGGTTGCCTTTGTTTTGGTTTGTCCATTGCTGTGAACACTTTCACTCTTTATCTGGTAGGAAACAGAGCGGTCAGTTCATCACTACTGCATGAAGATTAGCCCGTGCAGCTCAGGCTTGACTCATCTAAACTGTCTGACAGGATGGAAGTGTACATCTGTCATGTGAGCACACTGTGTGTTGTGCAGTGAATAACAATACCTTCTTGGCGCTGGGTGTTTCTGAACCAGGAGTGCGAGGCTCTGATTTAACAGCCTTTGGTTTGGGTGGGCTGCTGCGGTCTGTGAAGTAAGAGCATGTTATTGATTATATATTGAATAAAGCCGAATTTGCAGCACTAAGTGACTCACTTTGCCTGATCAATAAATTAACATCTTTCAGATTATAAGAGCAATCATATTTCACATTTCTGTGACCTTACTGACATCTGATCTTTTCTCTAAAACTGGCTTTTAAAAAAACATTTAAATGTTGGAGACATTTTGACATTGCTGAGGGTGTAGGTAGTGAAGGCGAGTATGCAGCTACACGACTAAAGCAAAAAAAAAAAAAAGTAAAACTGTGCTTATCCCAAGGATTTTGAGTGAATATATACAGTGACAGGGAAAAGAAAGGAGAGAGGTGAGAGAGGAGAGCTGTCAACACACCATACAGTCCATTGCTTCATAGTGGCAGTTTGGAGCCGAATAAAAATGGACACCAAACAATTTGACGATCAAATTTAAAGTAATGACATAACTGAAAAAACTGCTTCATGTTTAGTCTGAACTAGAGCTGAATTTCCAGAAAATTAATCAGCATTTTGATTAGCGCTCCAGCTAAAGGTTACTTTCATAGTCTAATAATCTGTCTATTCATTTCTCATTTGTTTGGTCTATAAAATGTCAGCAAAAACTGAAAAATACTGATCAGTGTTTCTCAAAGCTCAAGGTGTCGTCTTGTTTTGTCCACGAGCCAAAAGATTTTCAGTTTACTGTCATTGCGAAGTAAAGAAGCTGGAATCAGGGAATTTTGACTTTTTTTTCCTAATATTTTGAATTATTATATAATAATAAACATCAGATGTGAGGATTTGCTGCTTACCTTTTTCTATATGGTAGTAAAGTTAATATCTTTGGGTTTTAAGCAAATCATGTTATTTGAAAATGCTTCTTCTTTTTAAAAAAATGTCATCCTAGACTATGGGAAATAGGGATGGACGTCATTCTAAGATTGTAGAGGTAAATTGATTAATCTAAACAGTTGTAGCCGAAGTCTGAACACATGAAACATAAAACATCCTCTCTTACAAAAAATATGTGTTGTAGCTTTAACTGTTGTATAAGCATTATAGATGAACCGAGCAATCGGCTGATGAGTGGAAACAGCCATGACCGGTATGAATCAGTCAAGTATACACACTTACTACGATGCATGGTGCTTCACGTCATGCGCACAGACACACTAATACTTATAAGGCCAAAATAAGCCTCTCAGACTTTACTTGGAAAGAAGGAAAACTGCAATCAGTGCATCTCTAATAAGCATCATTTGTACAATAAAAAAAGTTCTCCTCCTTATGTTGTGTACTTACTGGTTTTCTTGGGTGGAACACTCCCACGGGACGAGGACGACGGGGAGTTTCCTCCGCTGTCCCCTCCTGATGAGCCCTTGTCATCGCTGGACGTAGACGGTCCAGCTGTCACTTTAAAGTCGCAGTTCTCCTTTGATATGCGGAAGAGCTCCTGAGCAGAGTGATGAAATGACAACACGGGCTTCAGCCAAGAGATGTAATGTCTTGTGTCACGAGAGATTGAAGACCTGCGTTGCATTCAAATAATTTAGTGCAGGCATGTTAACTGCCTCAGCTAATATTTCAACTCATTTGTCAAAGTCTGAAGGATAACTCTGACTGCAAATTTGGACTTTGTCATTTAAATCATACTTGAGCAGTCCTATGGGTGCTTTGTTCAACAGGATGCCTAATTATTTCACTCCTCCCATCACCTACATCAATACCTCCCCCTCCTCCATCATATATTCAGAATGAAAGTGCAAGTAATTAGGAGCAACCATCTCCAGGATGTACCCTTTGGGTATTCATTAGGTGTCTGTGGTTCATTTTTTCTGCCTTCAGTTAAGTGCATTTCAGAAAACGTTTCCATGGGAGATATGAGCGGCTCACCTGGTACAGTGTCAACTACGTATCAAAGCTAAGTCCAGCCCGGGTTCAAATCCAGCCCGGGCCCTTTGCTGCATGTCATCCCCTCTCTCCCCTGCCTATCCTGTCTCTCTCCACTGTCACTATCAACTAAAGTGCAAACGGCAAACAATCATCTCAGAAAGGAAAAGTTTTCTACAAGTCATGTCCTTGAATAAGCAGTATCTAATCAAGAAAGTTTTATTTTCCCCTGCACCCAGGTAGAACTTTACATTATTATCACCAATCAGACTGTGGCATGTGTACTTGAACCAAAAAAGCTGATATCCTACTTTAAGCTGGTGCAAGTTGGTGGCACTCTTCCAGTCCTTGTCATCACGGATGCGCGTCATGCGGGGAAAGCGGATAGAGATGCCATCAGCGGTGTGCATTTCTGATTTGGAAAACTCTGCGCCTGTGATCTCCCAGACAGGTGCTTTCTGCAGCAGAGGACGCATAAATGACAAGGCAAATTTATGACTGCTTCTCCATATAATGAAAAAAAAAAGCTATTGTAACTCCAGTTTGAATGGGGAACAAACCCATCACTATTACGGTTTAAGGAAAGAACTTTGTGCAGTTGTATTTTCAGACTTGAAAGCCAGGACGGGTCGTTTCAATCAACACAATTTTCAGTAGATATTCAGGTTGCATGGGTGGTCATTATCAATACATATGAGAGTAATTTATTTGTAGAAATTCCTGCAGAAGACATGTGCAAAGAGAGGCTTTAACTCATCACTGTATCTAAATGGCTGCAGTACACAGATACACAACTGGGCTGTGCATGAACAGGCCCATTCAGGAAATACACGTGCTGAATTAGTGAAACCTCACCTGAGGATCGCGAATAATGAAATCTGGATAATAGTTCTTGATGATTTTCAACCAGCCTGGGATTTTGCTTGGGTCCTACACAAAGACACGCACAGACAAAAGATTAATTTTCCATTTTATTACATCAGCTCAATATTCCAGGCAGGGCCTCTAAGTGGATCTTCTCTGACCTTGCTGATTTTGATCACATCCAGCTCTTTCTGGAGTCTGGCCAAGGTGGCGTCATCATAGCCTCCGGAGCACTTGGTGACTGTGCACCATTTTTTCGAGTCTGGGTCATAACAGCCCATTAGAAAACTGGACATGATGCCACCTGGTGGGTCGAAGAGCACACATGGCATTAATAGGGAAATTTAGTTATGAGCTACATGTGGAGACTCTGCAGATCCCCTCAATAACCCCTCAACAGGCCTTGAGCATACACGGATAGACTGCATCATTTCACTCAACTTCCCAGAACAAGCCTCTTCAAATCCACTTGTAAGGCCTTTTTCTAGCTGTTGTTTTCCACTTCCTTCTTTTGTCTAACAGTAGTCATGACAACTGTTTCATCTGATTTGATGTTTCCGCTCTATTAGCTTGTCTTCACACTGCATGAGCCGTCTTCATTTGGCATACTTTTGAGATTTGTACCTTTGTTTTTTAATTTGTTATGCTTCCATTGTGTTATATGCCTATCTATATTTGTCCTATCTGCATATTTTTCCCCCACATGAAATGCTGTTATGCATTCATAATGTAAAAGAGTTGTATTATTGTTAATTTCACCATCCTGTCTCAGTCCACACAGATTATATTTGAACTCATTAAACTACAAGGGTACAAAAGTTTCAAGTCAAAACACATACAGTATTAATTGTCAGTATTGCTGATGACGTGCACACTATTTGCAAAATGGTCCCCCTGATCGTTGAAAGAATTTTCATAGCATTATTAAAAATTAAGAGTAACAGTAAATGAAAGTCTTAGTTAGCTAATTTGGGTGTCCCCAGAGTCACACTCCACATCTTACAGGAAGAGACCAAGCATAAAAAAGGACATTAAAACTGTCAGATCAAATGAGAGCATTAAAATGTAGAAAAGACTCTTGGAAGTCCACCGCATAAAGAAGTATCTTCGCTGCAGTGGACGGTTATGGCTACACAGACCGTTTGAGCCTTTTCCATAGAAGGCCCCCAGCACCACCAGGTCAGCTGTGTCTGCCATCGCCCCTTCGTTCAAATAGTCCTTCTTCACCTTCAGCCAGTGGCGCTTCCCTGGTTCATAGCTGCCCTGTGACATAAAGAGATACAGAGCTTGCTTATTGTGTTCACGTTTCCACTGTTACATTAGATACATATTCCCATCAGTTTCTTTCCATTTGGAGATTTTTTTAAAAAGAAGCAACAAACCTTTATGTCTTTTAGCACCAAGCCTTCTAGTCCTTCTCTGATGACACGAGTTATCATATCAGCCAGATCTCCTGCCCTCTGACACACACACACACACACACACACACACGTCATAGCATGAGCTATTACAGATGAACACATTCAGCAGAAAGTCAAATTCAGAGTTTTACTTACAGTGACGTGCTTCATCTCTGAGAACAGGATCCTGTTGCGGACTTCAACCATGTTGTCATGCAGGAACTTCCTGCGTTCACTCAGAGGCCTGGAGAATATGATGCGCAGTGGATAAATGTAAGACAGCTTGTACTATTCACAATGTAAACTAAACCTGTGACAAAACTAGATGATACTCTACTGCTGTAAAACAAGAAAAGTATCTGAACGGGATAAAGTTTGTATGTTTAGAGGCAAGATAACTAAATAATCTAGTGCGGGTAAAAATAAATGCATGTGAATTTTTATTTCTTTCATTAACCCATCAAATTGTTATCAGGTGTGCATCATTCTCATCGGGTGTTATTCTTTGTACACTGGAATGCAAACATGCTTTTGAGACAGTGAATGAAATGAAACCACATTACCTCTCCATGAGACTCACACCATTGAAGTAGATACAGTCGAAAACAAAAAGGCACACGTTGGCATCTTGAAAGGCTGCTTTCTGAAAGGGTGGAGGAAAGGAGAGCAAAGTGTGAAGTGTGACAACAAGGAACAAAAAAGGTGCAAATTGGCTGTTGTTCTCACCTTGTGTACACCCAAGGTCCCAAAGGGCAGGGGTTTACTGGTATTTGTGTCAATTAGGAGGACTTCAGCATCCAATATCATACTGTGGCCTCCCGGAAAAGCCTGAGGGATGTAGTCCTTGAAATGGGCCACCTGAAACGTCAACATGGACACAGGGTCAGGGTCACTGAGTAGAAATAAGAGGCACTGGAGACAACTATTACAGCAAGACTCAAGAGGCTGGCGCCACCTCAGGTTTTTAATATTCTTGACACTAAAACAAATTGTCTAAATAATAAAGGAGCATTACTGTCGGCCTGGTGTTGATTAAAACATTTTTACAATTGATAAAAAAGTGAAGATGAAATGACAAAAATTGTATGCGTGCTATAAAACACTTGGTCTTCCTCATTTAGGTTTGTATCCACCTTCATCATACTCTCTGGTAGATGATCTAAACGGCTATACCATTCATCAGAATGAAAAACACAAGGAAACTTGGACCATTATAATTACACTCCATTCCTACCCCCACAGAATGTTAAACTAACATTAACATAAATTGCCTAATTACAGTGGCTGAGGGTTCATTAACAGTCATTTGGCTGATGGGTTGCATGGGTAGGTGCAGCCACACAGGGCAACATATCTAAAGCCACCCAGGGCAAAAGGCAAACACTGAGGCATACTATAAAAGAAACCAGCAAGAACAAGTCCCAGGAAGGACAGATAGTAGTGCTGGTTCTTAAATAGCTGCTCAGGAGCTGAGTACCTGAGGGATGTTCCTCCAGGTGTCATCATCAATAATAAAAGAGACTTATGATTTAAAAGCCTGCAGAATTGTGTGAAAAATGAACAGATAGGCTTCCATAAGCATTCGGATGGGACTATGCAATGTATTTCTTTCACATTTCCTCATGCACAGACGCTCTGAGGCTTATTTACCTTGTGTCTTAGTGCCTGGTGTTAATTACTGATGTTTATAGGGGTTCAAGGTTACTGTGGGGTATACGTTGTGTGCACAGCAGCAACCTCTAGTGGTGCGACAGGGCTAATGAACATGATGTGGAGCCAATTATGCCTGCATGTTTAAGGCTCTCTGCCTCCAGCTGAGAAAGCAAATGCTGGAAAATCACAGTGGAAAATGTCTGAATGTCACGCTGTAAAAATACCTTTCAGCTGCTAATCCTACAGGGGCAAACCTGAGGAGATTCTGTTCTGACATGCATTGTCATACTAATTGGTATACAGCTTCACGGGTTGTCTGTGTGTGCGTGTTTGAATTTCTACTGTGTGTGTGTGTGTGTGTGTGTGTGTGTGTGATAAGACTGACTTTGTGTGGCAGCACTGGTTTGAGGCTGCGGCTGAAGTAGCTGAAGCTGTCTCCGTTCTTGTGGACCTGTACTCGTTCTCCATCATACTTGATCTCAGAGTACATCCCGTTGGGACATTTCTTCATGGCGTACTCGATGGATTTACATGCCTCTGCCTGAAATCACAAAAGAAAACATTCATTTACCAAACGCTAAGGAACTAAATTCTCATAATTGCTTTTCATTAAATGTTTTCCCATGTTGCTCCAGCGGCAAAAATGAACCTGTCATTTAGACTTACTACTTCCACATAGCCTTGCTTAGATTTGGAAACATAACTGTGACATAACTGAATTCGAGTCTGATAAGTCAACTATTACTATTCAACTTCCTGGTTCCTGACATTTCAGCTCACTTTCAGTTTTACCTGCAGACAAAGTAGTTTAGATAGAAAACTGTTGGCTTCTTTCTAACCTGTCTCGTGTTTTTATTTTATTTTCACCCATCGTGACATTGTTGTAGAGATGTTGCCGTGTTCCCAGGTCTCAGCAATTACTTGGTTGAGTACAGTATTATTATAACAACCAATAGAAATGGTTTTACATAATAGCAATACTGATGACAGCAAGAGAGAAGCTGTTACCAAGTGAGAAAAGGCCTGCACGGTACCAAATGGCATCATGAGCTCAATTCTCTGGAGGAGATGTGTTTGTGTCAATGTTCACCTAAAACCTAATTTTTCCTTCACAGTATTGTAGTAGTGTATTCTAGCAAAAATGCACAGTAACAATAATCAATATGACTACTCCTACAATGTGACTGCACATTCAACTGTATTTCAAGGCTGTCTGGTTTCTATTAACATGTTCATTTTCTTCCTGACTCAATTCCATATAATATGAAGGAACCATCCATCCATCCATCGTCAGCCGCTTATCGTTTCTCCATCCCTAATGTGTTCACTGGAGGTAACAGGAAAGTGATGTAGCAAACTAAATGTTAAAAATAGAAGGAAGTTAAGACTGAAAACTCTGAAATAACTGGGCTGTGTTATTCATTTTTAAACTGAAATATGATACAGCTGCAGTGAATTTCAATTAACTTTTAACTGTGTAATTAAAAGCCTCTGTGTAATGTGCAATTTAATGGTCTGTAGGTTCTTTGGAAAACACTTTTTAAACCATGCAGAATAACTACAGTTATAAAGAGGGATTCAGGACAGTCTCGCGTTTACAGTTGAGTTATCTGTAAGGTCCAGCTGCTGCCTGGTTTGGCTGTCTAGTGACAAGCAATCAGCTAGAAACAGTTTGAGCATCGTATTTTCTACATCTTGCGGACTTTTCCTCTAATGTGACAGAACGTACAGATCTGCTTCAGTCTTCTGGCAGGCCGGTCACAGGCAGCAATTGCCAGTCCCTCCTCTTTTATTTAATGTATTGGTGGAGGTGCGCTTGCTTTGTTTATACTAACTATGGTCATCTTAATCTTAACTGAACAAAAACGTACAATTGCTATAAAAGGAATAGCTAACATTCTTATCTGAGTAAATGAAATTTGTTTTATCTAAATCTTTTTTCTTACGTACAACCATGTAAAATTATATTCAAAGCCTTTGAGCTAACATTTATTTAAAAAAAAAAAAAAAGGTCAAACAGTGCCTTTGGTATTAGGACAAAGACATCCCATTAAATTACTTTTCAAGAGGGGTCATATCTCATTTCCAACCTCGTTTCTTTTGAAAACCAAAAGCTTTTAAAGCAACAATTACCTTCTTTTATTGGAAATCTATTTCTAATTTAGTCCGTTTATTTTCACAGACAACCCACATACCTTGCACTGAACCAAACATTCATTATTATATTATTGGCCCATTGCTGGACACATAATGTATAATCTATTAGTAGTTAAATGAGGCCATTATCTGAAGGACACATTGTGTCCGTTTGATTTACTTTGTATGTACACATCGTGTCTCAACTAATTCATGAGGTCAGAAAGGTCAGGAGTCATCACATCAGACAGCGTGTACTAAGGATGGGAGTGATTTAAATTTGTAGTCAAGTAATTGTAGAAATAGCAGTCATCAAAACAAATTGTTTTTAGCTGTGTGTTTCCCCAAGAACTCATTTTAAAATGCATTAGTGACTTCAGGCAATTTTTTAATGGTGTATGAAAACCTCCTCCCTATTTACACCAAATTCCCTCACAGTGTTTGAAAATGTGACTTCCTTAAATCACTGCGGTTCAGACAAGTCAGCCTTGCACTGAATCACAAAGAGATTTTTCCAGATTGTCGCGGTACTCACCAACATGGGTTGAACGGGGGTCATGAGTGAGGCCTCCACAGTGAGGAGTTTCCTGGGTCCTGAACCATTAGACGCCTCCTGCTGATTCCTCAACACCCGTTCAATCACATCACCCAGATTACGCGAGGCCTTGAAGGCATCATAAGCATTTGGATCCACAGCATCCAAGCTGTATAACAGGCAGTAATTAATGAAAGAGGAGTTCAAGGTTGGTATGAAAACATAAGCTTTCTTCAAAGTGTTAAGATAACAGGAATATTAACTTCTGAGTAGAAGACAAAGGCGCTTACACATGTTTTGCTCCAGAGTTCATCTTCAAGTCATGTTTAATAAGTCGAATGATGCATTTAAGGTCATTACCAGTGCATCTATGATGAAAAGACAAAGCAGAATATCACTGGGGGGAAATTGTGAAGCAAATGCTTGAGTATTAGAGTATCTTATGAAGCAGAAATTTAAGCAAATATGATTCAAAAGGTTCTAAAATAATACAACATAGGTAGTAAATGTACTTCTTGTGCTGTATTTCACAGAAACTAATTCAGAAAAACCTGCGTTGAATACCACTTTGAAGACGAATGTGTGAGGCAGACAGGAATACAAAGAGCTTGCTTTTAACCTATCAATGTCATATACCACAAGTAGCAAAATAATTCTTCTCTCTTCTGTTTACAGCTAGCAAGACACAATTTATGTCAAATAAACATAGTCCCACTTTGGCATCTGTTGCTGTGGAGGGTACAATGTCGAAAAATCTGTTGTGTGTGTTAGACATGCCTGAGGCAGACAAATCTAAAGAAGGGAAAACTGCAAAAAACGACTAATAACCAACAATAAAAAAGCAGTGCAAACAAAATAAGTGGAAATAAATTGCTACATTTACAAATACTGTGAAAACAAATCAGAAAATCCGTCTCCCTGCCTTTTACACAAATGTTTCAGTCACTGAGGGGGTCTGGCAAGACCTAAACACGCCCTCAGCTACTTATCTTGCTTCAGTCTTGATATATTAGTACATTACTATTAATACAGAACATTAGAGTTAATATAATAATGATTAATATCATTCTCACCTTAAAAAAATCAGACTAACATTAGGCTTTAGTCTGTCTTAATGCTTTCTGACCTCCCTAAATATCTAGAGTGCTCGGACGCTTTTTTAAGAACTCTTAAATTTCTTTTTTATAAAAAAAGTCAAAGTAATTTCCTGAAATAGTTTGTAGCAGACGTAACTCAAACGGTAGTAAACAAACGCGTTAGTTGGAAACTATTTAGCCTCAGATTTAGTGTATGCATTTCTTGTACTATTAGGTAATTATGGCACAACGACATACGCAGTGCAAACAAACATACGGAACAGAATAATAAGCAGCTCTGCACTCTGTTGATGCTTGTGTAACACCAGCAAATGGCTGAGTTCTCCACAGTAATGTTTGCGCCACATGATTGTTTTGCTTTTGGACAGGCTGAAGAAGAGCCTTAATCTGTTTTTAATATAGCAGGTCTGCAGTACTGTAGAACTACCTTATCTGTGCTGCTTCACTAGCCAGCCCAATTCACATGAAAATGATGTACTGTCTCACTTTTTGGCAATACTCTCCAGCTCTGTCTGCTGATCATCCTCCTTGGTCAGCTGGGCGAGGCGGGTCAGGGAGGCATCCACTTCCTGGATGGTCAGGAGGCTCTTGGTAGCCGCAGGAAATGATTTACTCTCCTCAAAGAACATCCTCACAGTCTCAGACACATCGCCCTTATAAAAAAAAAAGACATCACTGTATTTTACAAGTGCTCTTTTTAATAATTAGTTCTTCATCATTTTGAGACAATAATTGGTCCAGAATGAGATCCTGAGGAATGTATTTTTAATTTAAGAATATCAAAGAGTCTGATAATCACTGGCGAGAAAAACATTCTGCATATGTGGTATACATCTGAACATTTGCAAAGCATGTGATAGAACATATGGATCACAGACCTGCTCCAGATCGCGCACCATGGCGTCCTGGTCGCATCGGAATATGCGGCTGAAGAGTTTTACGATCTGCTTGTCATTGAGGTTGTAGACACTTTTTATAACGCCAGGCAGGAGCAGCTTCACTGTCAGGTAAAGATCTCCATGGAACTTATCTAGGATGGAAGAAAAGAACATTTCAGGAAAACATTTAGTAGGAGAAACATTATCCTTGGATTCTGTCACAAGTTGCTGCACTGAAATCTGCTAAAGCCCATCAACAACAAAAATGATGGACACACCAACCTCCACCTGTGCCCTTCTTGAGGAACTTTTCAATAATCTGTGTCTTGACGTTGTAGCTGTTCTGTTCTGCCACCATGGCACAGAGCTTGCGAAACTCTCTGAAGAGGCAGTCCTTGTGCTGAGGGTCACAAAGCTGGGCGGAGAGGGGGCTGCCTTGGCTAGCTTTTGCAGGGGAGGATGATGGTCCCGGGCTGCTGGAGCTGCCAGCCTTCGCAGCTGACAGGAGATTGAAGTGGAACCGTACAAGTGATGAAACCAATTTGACAAAGCAAGTGCTTGAATTCAAAGTGACAGAAATTCAGGGTCACATTATCCTGGCTTTAACAGATCAAATGATTATGTTTCACTTTTAAACTGGCCTTTTTACTTTGCCTTTATGCTACCAATTTCTCTAAAACATTTACAAAAATACATGTATAAAATGAAAACGGTGACACTACAGTTTGGAACTACTGTTTCCAAAATACACATATCCATATTCACCAAACACAAGGGACTAACTGTCCTATTTGTTGTCTCTCAGGCTGGATACAAATCAGATCTTCCCCTGCCTACTCAAATTAAATCATATAATTATTTATTATGTTATTATTTCAGAAATGTTTTTTTTTTACTGATGCCTTGCATTGTCACTGAAATTATGAAGAACAGTATAGCCTCCACCAATTTATTGCTGTCCGACTAAACTCAAATTTAAAACAAATTTTACGTTGGTAATCTAGCTTTGATGTGAACTCTGAGACAATATGCAAGACAGGACAACGTATGTATTTTCTGTGGAGGACAGAAAGCTGGTGCCATTTTCCAGATCCATCATTTAAATTTCTCAATTCAATTCACTTTATTGGCATGACTGTGAAGCAATATTGCCAAAGCATCATACATATAAGATAACAATTTCTCAATGATTTGTTAGTATGGGAATTTGAATGTGCGAAACAGGAATCAACTGGGGCAAAACTATCAGATTTTTAGCAGAGAAAGCGAAATCCATTAAAGCAAATCCGGTCAATCCTCTCTGTAAAGAATGTGACATCCTTCCTTCTGTCCAGAAACACAGGTTCAAGTTTTTAGTACTCTGAACTTTAATACACCAAAAACTGCCTATTAGTTTTCCATGCAGCTTAGCACTTTATCTTAGCCCTGTTCTTTGTTGCCATTTTTCTGCTGTTTTTAATCAGGTGAACCTTTTATTGTATTCTCTATTGTACGTTTAGTACGATTACTTTTAATATTTTAAATTATCTTAATGTGTTAATGTGTTCTAAATGCGTTTCTATGCTGCATTTCTGCCTCTTGTGAGACAATAACAATCTCAATTAAATTTAATTGTACCTGTGCAAGTTTGGCTCTACTTTCTGTATCTTTATTTTTTAGCATTAAAAGCCAGTTCATTAAAACAGATGCAAATGCTATTTAAGACCAAATATGGTGTGTTCAGAGCCTCTTTTCCATGTGAGAATAATCAGACACAAGTAAAACACATTTTTCTGACCCTTTCTGATCCAAGTTGTTCTGCAAATAAGAAACCACTTGACTAGATTTGTCCTATCTTACCAGTGAAGCCTGAGAATTTGCGTGGAGCGTTGACAGACGGGTCAGCAGGAGGAGCCATTAGCTGACCGGTGGTGTTTAACTTGGCCTGCACCTTCTTCTTTGGACTTGCATTGACTTTGGCCATCAGGTCTACAAGGCAAGACAAATGGCTTCAGAACAAATAAGGAATCATTTGACATGAGATAGATACCATAACGTACCAATTTAGGTTTTGTCAACCCACAAATTAAACAACAGTGTAAACAAGAGCAACATATTAACACTGAATTAATCTTTAATGGATCATCTTTCTATAGCCTACATAATACTAACACTATTTCAGCTATACTGTATATGTCATTGTATACCCATATACACATACACGTCATTTTACCTGCTCTGTTGTTTTAATCCTGAATCTGTTTTCTTCATTTGTTTAATTTGTTATTCTAACCTTAATTTAAAAGCCTAACCTAAGATGGGGGCTTCAAATGACCTCTGAACACCAGTGCAGGTGCAACTGTTAAACATGGCAGAGTAGCACTGCTTAAATTATCATTATTTTTTATAAAAAGGGACCAGCTTTACCCAACCCCCACTGGGATAGAGTTTATACATTTATTTAAAAAGGCAATGACACCAATGTTTGTTTGTTTTCCAACTTTCTTGTTACAATCTTCTGACGTGAAAACATCCTGAGAACATGTTCCCTCTCATGGAATATTAAGCCATCTAATTAGTTATATTGGTTGAACAGGTAAGCTGACATTAGGTGCTATAATGTGAGACAACCCTAGCAGAGTATAAATGTATATAGTATAACCCAGCAATGCAAAAATCTAATTTAGCAAGTTGAAGTTCTGTGTACAGCAGGGGTAGAGAGCAGTACACTGGCTTAATTTTTAAATAGGATTTAAAATATATCATATTGTGATAATATAGGGCTCCATGGTGGAGGATTTACTTCCAAAAAGATGAGCAACTTCAGTAGTTTGGAAGCGGTTCAGTAACAAAAGATCAGATGTAAAACAAAACACTGTAATATAAAGAAGTGCAAGAAGACTAACACAAAAGGGGGGCAATATAACAAACTTAGTTCACCACCTCAAGCAAAAGCACAAGGTTCAGTACAAGGAGAGTTCAACTGCTATTGTGAGTTCTAAAAAAAATCATTTTCAGTATTTTGTCATACCATCAAGAAGATAATCTTTGCAGAAAAATCCTGAAACACTGTGTTATTATTTTAAGGCCATTTCGCCCACCCCTAGTGGACAGTATCAGCTCTGCACTGCAGTCTCTGGTCAGTTTCATTGACTGCTAACTTTCCAAATGTGTGACAGTGTATTGATTACATTAAAAGGAAAAATCTTCCTTTTTATGTGGTCTCTAGAACAATCAAAGGTCAGTGCCTCTACACAGCAGCTCCCAGTGAGTCTTAGAACAACATGAAACCCACAACAAAAGGTTATGCACTTACAGAAGACAACAAATGCCACACTTTGATTAGATGCTGTGAAGTACTGAAAATTACAAAGAAATACGGCTATTGATTAGTATTAAAAAAGTAATTTTGAGTGTGTGCCTATTGTACCTGAAACATGTTTATCTATGAGCCCCTTGTCTTCGTCCTGCAGCTCCTCCCAGCCCTCCAGATCTGTGATGTCCTCAATCTTCTTCGTGGTGGCTCTTGCCCTTTCCAGCTTCTCAAATATACACTTCACATGATACCATTCTTTCATCTCCCCTGCAGACTCGCTGAAAGGGTTTGGCACAATCTTCCCTATGCGCACAATGCCCTTTTGGATCTTGTCTTTGCATTTCTTACATCCTGCAGTACCACGTTTGGCGTATTCCACGATGAACCTCTGTTCTGCCATATCGGGCTGGTCGGAGAAACACTGATGTAGGGAAAGCTGGGGAGGATCGTTTTGGAGGAGGCTGTGTTTATGGGATAGCAAGGAGATTTTCTGGGGAAAATGTAACACATGAACAGCTGGAGGTAGATGTTTAAAGCATGAAGAGACACAAAAGGCTCTACACACTTTCCAGAGTTGCTGACACCTGACAAGTGCTCCAGGAGATTGTTGGCCTACACAAACAGTCTTGCGAGCTAATAAAATAAGATGTCTCTGCATCAAGTTGTGACAGTAGGCACGTTGCAACCTAAAGAAAGCAAATGCACATTATGGTTAAAGAGATCATTCATTTTTCTATATAAAAAGCGGTAATGGTAAGGTTACTGTTTGTATTATCAAACATCACAGGAACTTTCTTCTTGAATAAAGTTTTAAAATACCTTAACTGACTCAGCTTGGCCTCATTTACCTAATTGTTGCATTCATTAAATGTGAGCCACATATCAGCACTCATTTCACTACATGCACTACACACGTGGTTAAAGTAAGTAATTCATAGACTCCAGGTCATCATGAACCCTCTAGCTGTTAGAGATATTTTTCATTTATCATGTTTTTAATCCAATATTTTCATCACATTAAGTTGTATCTGCAGTTATTTCCTACTTAACAACAGTTATGTTATCAACCCAAATGTCAAAAATATACAAAAGCCCTCTTGACTAATCTCCGGATTTGTTCTATGCGTAAACAATAGTGGCATAAATAGTACAAGTCTTTGCAAAAGTTTGCTAATGTGGCAAAGGAGATAATGGTGTATTCACTGCTAAACCAACCGTAAAGTTAACTGACCGGGTCATTGGACAGGTGCCATATGACTAACGTTATACAAAAGCAGTAACGTTACATGCACCATCATTTTAAAATTACAAATAAATAGGTGGAGGTGGAACTTCGTTTAAATATGTATATTGTCTTAAGACACACACATTGCTTAATTTAACGAATGTGCTTCCTCAACATTTTAACAGTTAAATTAGAATTTATCGGTGAGAATTTATGTTAAAAGAAAGCGTCTCCATTCATCGCTAAAAAGATACGTGGAGGTCTAATGACACGCAGGCAACTGTTAGGCTAACAAACGTTAGTTGATTAGCTTTAGCCATACTCCTTCTGTCACAAATACATACAGCTAACGTTAGCTAACAACAGATTACACATCAACTATCCAAAAAGAAGTTGGCATGTAGCCAATATCTTTGCACATATTTAGCTACAGAACCTTAAGTTACCTTAAAGAAGCTTAGTTAAATGTGATGGTACGGTTTTCAATGCTATGTATCCTCATTGTTTTCAAACAACTCACCAGCGTCAAGTTCACTTCAATTAGATTATAAAGATACAACACACTTCCGGCAGTGCTCTGCAAAATAAAAGCAGTGTCAATCGAGATGTTTGTATTAAATTGCATTTCGAGTTTATTTAATTAAGGGTGTAACCCATAATCGATAACCGCAAACTACTGCCCCACTTCGTAGACCATGTGAAGTACCTTATTTATTTCAACAGACAACAATTGTGCTTTATTTCGAAGGATAAGTAGCAAATTTCCGGTAACTGTCTGGTTAAATCTGACTACCTTGACGCATCTAGCCAAAGCTAACCAAAGGGGGCTACAGCATGGGTAGCAGTGGTTTCACAATGCTCCACTGTGTTCATAGAGAAGCGGTAGACCTTTAAACATATAGCAAGATGTTCTTGGCGCCATCTGCTGAACCGGAGCACTTATCATCATAGCAAACCTGTAGCAAACTAGCTATTTTTTATTGTAAATACTGTGTACTATACACCATAACGCATCCGGTAATTTCTCCATTAAATAGCATACCGGGATTCATACTAAACATGTAAAAAAATGAATAAATAAATAAAACTCAAAAAAAGCTAAATTATCAACATGTGAACCCAAAGCTTTTGGAGCTCTTAATGGTCTGGTAATAATACTAATAAACGAAATACAATACAGGCTGCCCTGTTCCAGTTATAATTTTTTTCTAAAACTAGTAGGCAAGTCAGATGAAAAGATCAACAATGTAAAAGTATCTACAATCTACGGTTTATGTACCAGATACTTTATGATACTAGTAATGTTGCCTTCAAAGACTCCCTGAAATGGTGGGTCAAATGATGTGGTCCAGGTAGTTTACCTCAACAATAATAATATTTTCCTTGCCAAATAATCATAGCTGTAATTGGCAGGTCAGATGAAAAGATCAACAATGTAAAGGTTACAGGTTAATCTAGTAATGTTCCCGGAAATAGTAGATCAAATAGACTTCAATCATCACTCACCGGCTGTATTTAGACTCGTGATTATGAAATATATAATGCATCCATAAACGGTATAAAAGAATGCATCCTGTACTAGGTGGTTTACCTCAATTATAATAGTTATTAAGACTAATAAATTAATAATATTGATAATTATTATTTTTATTATTGTTATTATTTTGAAACGTTAATCTCATTCACGCATTGCTATCCTCGTCTTGTTTCGTAGCAAAATAGACAGAGCTCTTGAGCTTTGATAAATCAGCAGTTTATCAGCAATGTTACAGGACATATAAAAAAATCACAAAAAACAAAAAAGCAAGTCAAGGACAAGCATAACTAACTTAACCGTCTTTTGCACAAAACACCCCATGTATTTCATATGTACGACGGTCCCCGAAAGCAGCAAAAACATTTGTAAACACACGGAACGCTCGTTCGTCGTTTACGTAAATCGCGTACGCTGCGAACATCATCCAATGCGTGGACGACACATTCGGGCGCACATTCTACGGAAATAACGAGAAGGCGGCGCTGCGACGCTTCTACTACGCAGTGCGGGTGCGCGGAGGAGATGTCGGCGGGGAGGACCTAGACACATTATTGACGTTATTCCAGTTTGTACGCAATAAAGGTTTCTCATCAGATTTGCAGCGAACTATAGAGCAAAGAATGGGAAGGAGTACACGTGGTGTTATATACGCTGAAAGCCTGGCTGTCTCCACTGAACACCGACTTTTGCTTTTCAGCAGGGACTAGCTTCGGGAAAGCAAGCAAGCAAGCTAGCAGGACAGGTTTGCTAGCAAAACTGCTGCCTTATTGTGGCCCGCAACAAACCTCCCAGCTAGTATCTGTCGCATGCACAGAAAGAAAAAATGGTGAGAACTGCTAATATGTTGTTTCATGAATTTAGCCAGCTATTTCAACAATATCATAGTTATAGTATATCCTTTATATATCACGTTTGTCAACAACAATTGTCAAGAGGGCCAGCTAGCTTGTTATCGTGCTACAAGGTTGACAGCTTCTGTCACCTGGCTGCGGTCTCATATGAAGAGAGGCCAAAGACTGCGTTTTTTAAAGTTTAAAGTTATCTTATTTGTAGCTGTATGTCCTCACTTTGTAGAACATGGATTAACGTTACAGCCTCTTTTAGAATAAAGTTAGGATCCCCGCAGTTGGCGTTGTTTACACTTTAGTTACAACAAAATGTCAACTTTTGCAAAGTCAGAAGCAGCTTTATTGGCCAAGTATGTGTGCACATACAAGGGATTGTTGTTTGTGGTTGTTCTCAGTGTGCGTACACATAGTTCAATAAACAATTTATAGGAAGATAGGTTACAGAAAATCTACCTTAAAAAGGACAATAAAGGCGAACAAAGATAGGTAGCCTAAGACATAAAAATAAACATGTAAGTCGATGAATAGATGCTTATATAAATATATATAGTAAGTTAAAATGAACAACATACAAAGTCAAAATGTTTCTGTAAATTTCAAAATAGAGTCATGCAAGGGTGCAGATTGCAAATAGTGCTGTAATAAATATTGAATGGTTAATGTTACAGGTTACTTTATGTGTTTATATGTAGTTAGGATAATGTAGTTTATGCATGTACAACATGCTTAGATTCACATTCAACAATGATGATGATATAAAACAGTGTGTGTAAGATATATAATTTATGATTAGTAGAGCAAAGGATGTTTTGGTATTACAGGGTTATATTGCACGGGTTTGTTTACGGATATTATGTGAACGCTGCATCCCATCTTGATAACGCTGTAATTTGGAAGAAGATAAAATCACAAGTAGAACTTCCTTGGAAACTAGTCTTGTGTGCTTTACTGAATACAGATTGTTGACTTGCACATGCTGGTAGCTAAAGAATCTCTTAGTGAAGAGTGATGACAGGGGGGTGAGATGTCTGTGAAGACTTGACAGGTTGTTAAGATCACACACATTCAGGAGAGTTTAAGGTTCTTTCCAGGACTGCTACTTGCTTCTGGGTTTTGTTTTTTTACCACTTTCTCTGTTGTTAGAAACCTCTGTGATACTTGAGATTATTACTTGAATGGTGGTGTTTTTTGTATTTGTCCATATGCAGGTGTACCTGTTAAATCCTATAGAGAACCTGAGAAGCTACATCAACAACCGTCCACCGCTGGTCATTTTTATGATCAGCGTCAGTGCAGTGGCCATCGCCTTCCTGACTATCGGTTATTTCTTCAAGATTAAGGAGATCAAGTCTCCAGAGTTGACCGAGGTGAGTCATATCCATATGGTTCTTTGCAAGAGACGAAATTATATGGTCTGTGTGATTTCAAATATCAGTAAAATGTGCTCACTGAACACAATCTACATGCAGTTGTTTGCATATGCAAATCATAAAGACTGTAGGTAGTGTCAAACTTGTATGTAGTACAAGTGAAGTTATGTGCATGGCCATCAACATTTCACATGTGGGAAAATATGATTCCATTTACACGTTAAGTCCAGGTGTAAATTAGATAATAGATGTTTGGTTAATCACAACAATTAAAACACACTAACTCTTCCTCAGGACTGGAACACCTTTCTGTTGCGCTTCAATGAGCTGGACTTCTGTGTGTCAGAGAATGAAACGATAAAGCACGGTCTGAACGAGTCAACTACGCCAGAGAGCATGGTTGTGACCAGCGGCCAAGCTCGTTCCAGCACCCAGGTGCCCCTCCTGCTAGAGGACTCTGGTCCCATCAACATCTCAGTCCCCATCACCCTCACGCTGGACCCTCAGCGCCCGTTTGGAGGGTACTCTCGCAATATCACCCACCTGTATGCTACAGTGCTGGGGCAGCAAGTTGGTCTATCTGGTAGGTTCTCCTCCTCATCATTGCTAGTTTATATTTGCCCCGTATTCAGTGTTGAGAAAAAGCTTTGTTTGTGTTTGAAGGCAAACGTGTTTGACTGTGACTGTGTTTGTACATACCTATTTGTGAGCCATCCCTGTCCAGCGTAATTCCCCAATCACATACCTGTTTCACACCATTTCACTTCTGAAAAATATTCCCACATGAACAAAAAGGTGTCATTACTTCACCATGCACAGCATAGCCAGAAAAAAACTTAATCAACAGCTTATCAAATTCAAGTTAAAAATTAAAATCGAATTAAGCATTGCTCTGCATTGACACTGATCTTATAGACTGACTTGGGACGACACTAAATCTCCCAAAGTTGCAATTCTGAAGATGGAGTCAACTCTGTTGCTTGCAATAACAAATATGTGTAGCTGCAGTTTAGTGCAACAAATTTACATGGTCACAAAAAAATTGTTATTGCTACGTAATAAGTTATTTGTCGTGTGAGAATTGCATTCAGTCTGTAGTGAACTGGGGCCTGATTTATAAAAGGTTTTTAGATTTATACCTTTTTATAACTTGTTTTTAATTATACATAATAATAAATAATACTTATAATACTGGGACTTAAGATGATTTTTGATGGTGTGCTTATGCTTGATTCTTAAATGATACCTTAAAAACATCTTGCTTACAGAGGTCCTAAGAATTCCCTTTGTGATGTACCCACCTGTGATCTATAGATCTATAAATCTTAAATCTTACAGTCGACAATTTCCTTTTATCTTATGTTACCACAAGTGAGGGGTTTTCAGGAACAGCCATGGACCAAAAGAGAAGACGAGATTATGATCATGGTAGAGAAGACTGAAGACGCGTATTATTCTGTGGACTAAATAGTGACTCAAAGCCAAACATGTAGCGTAGAGTGATAATTCACATTGATAAATCACATTGTTCTTAAAGCTAATGCAAAGTTAATCAGAGGCTTGGGTGCATATGCGTCCCAAACTGCAATATCCCCACAAGACCAGCAGTAAAATCACTTACGTCAAATATATACTTTGCTTAGAGATAATTTCCACATCAAAGTAAGGTTTTAGAAATAACCTCTTATATGTCGTTTTCTGCGTAAGTCACACTTTACATAAGTCCATTTTGTAAATGAGGCTCCTGGACAGTTTTTGTGTAATTGCTGCATGGAGGGTGCGACTTTGTCCTTTATATGGGTTTTAACTTACCTCTTTGTGTGGTGTCTTTACTTAGACATGGTGGGCAAACAGTGGCAGCGTTGTGTAACATTAAGCCAGTTCCATTTAGTGCTCCTATAGGTTTCAGACTTAAAGGTTTCAGAAGGCAGAGTAAAGTGAAAAGTTAATACCACCGGCTTTGAGCTTCTGATAACATCATTGACTGCATGCTTAGGTGTGTGTTTGCGAACTTTCCTTTTTGTCTCCTGTGACAACACAAACCCTAAGAGCATGTGTTCTTTTTTTGTTCCCACACCTCTGATGTATGTGTGCTGTACAGCTCTACAGAGAAAGAATTTAGGAGTGTACATAGATATGTATATATGTATATAGATATAACTACCAAGACATGATTAGACGATAGGACAGTAAAGACCCAACTCTACTAGACCGGGTGCTTTCTGAGCAGATGCTTTCTTCTTCGTCCCTCGCTATTTTCTCTCTTTTCCTCCACTTTGCAAACAGCGCTATCATAATAGTGTCTTGTTCTCTTAATCACAGCGTAAGCGCGATGTGCGCCAGTAATAAATGTGAAACAGTGCACTATCTAGTTACATGGATTAAATGAAGCATTGATACAAAGAATTGCAAGCTTTTTAGTAATCGAATTAATTGATAAATTGTTTCAGCCCTAACATACATACTTTATAATGTAATGACTAGAAAATCTAGACATTCCGATAACTTCTCAAGTGCTCTGCTGAAGACTTGAATGTGGTGCTTCATGTAGTATAAAAAGGTCACGTTTACAGAAAACAAAGGGGTTTTTGCTTTGTTCAGCACAAACCTACTTTAGGTGACTAAAGTTTTTGACTTTAGTCCGAGACATGGGAAGGATGATGATTTGTATCTAATGTTTATGTAGTTACCTTTAGCAGTGAATGCTGCCTTTTGAGTGAGGACTCCAAATATTCAAGCACCACTGACACTTTTGCTGGAGAACTGACCCCCTGCATAACAAACACATACAAGAAAATAAGATTTTCCCAAGTGAGGGAGATAGCACAAAAACATGAGGGTGTCAGCAGAAGAATAGGAGAAGACTGGATGTGTATGCATTTAATGTTGACACAACCACATCTACCGTCAGTCACACCCAGGAGCACCTCAGTTTGACTGATAGACTTTTATTGCCGTATGCGGTTTGATAAATATTGCAGAAGCATGGCATTGTTTCTCACAGAATGACAGGGTACTTTGCATTTATATATTTAAATTGAAAATATTAAAAATACATTAACTATTTATATTAGGTTATTTCTTATGTCACCATTTTAATTCTACTTAATTTTCCATCTTATTTTAGTGTTTATTCCCAAACCACTTCAACCTGCTCACCTTGCTTTTCCCTTCAGTTCTGTTTTTCTTTTCTCTACACACGCACATCGACTCTTACTACACACACACCGGCTTGCACTGCCATGCCTGTTTCTGTTTCTCTATCCCTGTATGTGTCTGCTCTGTTGACTTTCTTTGTCAACAGGATGGTTTTATTAAGTCGCCCGATAAAAAAAACATAACTTGTTTTCACAGCAGCAGGTGAGACGTGTGTGGTGGAGGTTTGTTAGGGATGTCATTGCTTTATCTGGTCCGTGCTTGTAAAACATCCACCGTGTCCATGTCGTCTAACGTGATACCAGAGAACGTCTCCAGGGTTTTTCCTGGCTCAGAATGGGGCTTTGGGGGGTGACTTTGCGCGACAGTAAGTATGGCCGGTACGCGTACAGTAAAGGCAGTGAGCTACCTTATGACCGAAAGATATGCATTTTCTTGTCATTTCTGACCATTTAATAAACAAAATAAATCCACAACCTGGAAGACATAAAAGTAAAGTATAATGTTAGTATAATACTATATTTACAGATTACACTTTGATTAAGATAATCAGATAGTTTATTAGTTAAGATACAGCTGTTTCACTAATAAAACCTTTCTCTGATATTAGCCTACACCACTGTGGTTAAGGTTTGATTAGTGCAAATGTTTGAGTATTCATTATAATTTCAGATAATAGAATAGGCTACTATAGCTTACCATTAGTAGCCTATAATATTAACTCCATTTGGGCAAAACAGCAGTTTCATTTTTGTGAGTTATTTTAAGTCATTAAATTATTGTGCAAGAAAAATGCTGTAGCCTAATTGGTGGTCAGTCTCTCATTTGTTTATGCAAAGAAGCCTACTAACCTGTCAATAACAATAACCCTGTGTACAGAACGGGGAGTTCAGCATATCTGAAGTTTGCTGTAGTTCCTTTTTAATGTCCCGCCTACTCCAGGCTGCGATTGGTTGGTTTGCGAAAAGTGACTTTGACGAGCTTGATGCACAAGGCTGCACGAAAGGCTCCCGATCTCCCCGCGGAGTTCAGCAGGTAGGGAGAACGGGAACAGGTGAGCGTCACGTAGTGCCCAGAAAAGGGATTTGGAGAGGGCAGAGAAGAGTAGGCTACCGGTGCCAGTACGCCAATGAGTAAAATTTAAAAGTGACAGTACCAGTGAATATCGGCACACTTCAAGCACAAACGGCTTTTATATTGTGAGAAATAACAGGAAGTTCTCTCGCCTAGTAGTGCGAGCTCAGCTTCGTAGCGGAGCGTTCAGGCGCAGTTAAACCAACACAACAGATGGTTTATAAATCCAGCGCCTACTGCAAAAAAAAAAAAAGCAGCGCTGTGGATGAGAGTAGGTGACTGCTGGAAGTCAAGACGTTTTAGCCTATTTAAGTTTATTTTCTTCTTGCTCAACAGTTGTTTGATAAATGGCTATTACACACTAGGAGAATATTTGAAATGCTTTACCCCCCCCAATTCTGATCATTTTGGCGCTGGAGATTTGGCGCTCGCTAAAACCTCTTTGGGGGGCGCCAAAAATTTCTCTATGCAGGAAAAACGCTGGTCTCTTTCTCTCTGTGTTTTTCTGCAGAGCATGTGCAATTGTCAGAAGGAGTAGAGGGAGAGAGCCACAAACAGCGTTGTTGTCTCAGACGATAAAAAAATGTAAATAAAAAATGTTAAAATTGGAAGCCAAATATACTTTGGCTGGCATCCCTTAATATACCTGGGCAGCCCGCCCAAGTAAAGTCTGGGATGTGTGGGAAACACTGCATGTAGAATCAGTCTGTCATTCATGATCAGGGGTGTAGCTTGTCATGAAGTCTATTATTGCTGCTGTAGCTCTCCCTGGTTGCCTGCTGTGGGAGTTGTATGCATGCTACTAGGAGGCGCCTCTTTCTAGGCAGATGTAAATTGTTTCTGCCTGATCACGGGCTAATCACAAGCAATTATTCCCATGTCAACATGAGAGTTAAAAGAATGTAGATATGCAAGTTAGGCATGTGAATAGTCCTCATTGATGCAGGGCTTCCTAACAACAACTTAGTGTGATTGAAATGTGAAAGGAATTTGGAAAAACTGACAGTTTTTTGTCATTGTGTTAATTTTTTTAACAATCTGTTATGTTCTCGTTGAATTTTCACATGTTTTTGTTTGTAGGCCGGGAAGCCCATGAAGAAATAAACATCACTTTCACCCTGCCTTTATCCTGGAACTCAGACGACTGTGTACTGCACGGACACTGCGAGCAGGTGGTGTTCAGCACTTGCATGACTATCACGGCGGCCAGCAATATCTTCCCAGTCACAGTGTGAGTTGGACTGCCTCCCTGTCTCATAGGGACACACTTTAAATCTCTGCCTAGAGCCGGGTGAGACTGTCATCTGCATGGTGGAGCGTTGTAAATTGAAACACTGAGGCTGCATTTGCTGTGTACACCCAATTTGCAGTCGCATTGCTTTATTTGTTTTCACTTAAATAAATGAATTGTTTAGCTTTCATTCACATGAATTTCATGACGACTTTGCCTTGGGGTCAGTGAACATTTTCAAGCATCTTATTTGAAGTGTATGCCATTTGTTTTGTTTAGTGTAGCATGTCAAATTCAGCGAGAGGGAATTATCTCATGTAGGAAATGGCAGCTTGCATCAGTATAAAGGAAGGAATCTCTGAACGTATGTCCATCCTTCGCATATCTTGAGAATTGTATTAGTGGGGAATGAAGGGAGTGCAGTGTTGCATGTGGTGCAATTTGAACATGCGGCACTGTAAATATTAATAATCTCTGAATAAACAGTGTACCGCTCAGCTCTGTGTCTGAGGTCGGTGCTTAGGACTCTGCTTCATGCTAGGGCCGTGCGATGTGGCACAAAAAATATATCCCGATATAGGTAATTTCATATCCCACCAAAATATTATGGAAAAGTGTGGAATTTGCGACACAACGAAATAAAGGATTGAGCATAATTGTAAACGAGTGTTTTTGTCGAATCGCGCTGCCCTACTTCATGCACCAGTGGAGTCCCAGAAGAGTAAGTAGACAGAGAAAACACATTGGACCATAGACTGATACGTTTATTATTAACATTCACGTTTCCAAGTATCTTAGTCATTAACATATCAGTGTAAATCATAGAAATACAAATGAAATATTGCTGTCAAAAATAACTTTTAATCACCATCTGCAGATCTGTCCAGGAGCAAACAGGAAGCAAAAACCGGGTCGATACGTCGGTAACAACCGAAAAAATCCACACACAATGGATGCTGAATTAACAGTGTTACGAGTCTGTGAAATACTGTTCATCTTTATGGATTGTCTTGATGACGAATTAACAAGGAGACTGTTGACATAGGACGCCTGTTAACTTTTTTCATCTTTATCTTTATGTGCTTATGCAGACACAAGTGTAAATGTTAATTGTCATATTTCATAAAGGAAGTTTGGTGTGATATTTTCCTCAGGAGGCGCAGCAAGGTTAATTCAAACTGTAATAATGTATGTTTCTTTTTCAACATTTTGAAACCTCTATTTAAACACCAGGGAACTGCTTAAGAATAATAAGATTGTCTTACATTGATTGCGGTTAGTTACTGGTGTGATTGATGGCTTACAGTCTAACAGTGTGTGTTTGCACTGATTACTGATCAGGCTAATTATCAGCTAATTGTAGCCTATTCAGTTTGTAATGGCAGGATGCAGCAAATGGTTGACCTTTGTGTGCGTGTTTTTAAAATACGTTCCTAATTAAATGTTATGTCCTTGATTCAAAGTAGAGTTTAACTACTCTGAAATGTTTTGCAATACACTAACGCCTGTTACTTCACACAGGCAGTTCAGAACCCGTAGTCCTGTCTCATAAGACTTTGAGCAAACATACACACTCAAATGTTCCAAACTGAAGGAACAGAAAATACACAGTCTGGGTCCAATATGATCGAACCGCTTTATTTTCAAAAGCGCTCTGTTATGTACTTTTTAAATGCAGCCCTTATTATTTTTAAATGTTTGAGAATATTCACTATAACATTCAGCCTACTTAAAGGAGCAGTGTGCAGGGGGGCTTTTGCAGAATAAGGTGATAATATTAATATGTATGTTTTAATTAGTGAAAAATAATTGTTTTCATTCTCTTGAATGAAACGCCCTGTATATGTACAGAGGGAGCGGATTCTTCCACTCAGTCCACTCGAAAAAGCGCCTTTTTGTGTTTCTCCTACACGCGTGGAGGGCGCTGCAAACTGCACTTTCACCCCTAGATGCCACTAAATCCCACACACTGCTCCTTCAACGTCTGCGTATAACAGAATGTTAGTTTCTTTCATGTTGTTTGTGGATATACTCATTGGTACCTTAAATCAACAGTGTTTATTTTCCTATGCGTTGAAGCAGCAATACCAGAGGCCAAGCAATCGGCCCATTCCAAACACGCATGTTTTGAGCAGGCACCAGTGTGGTGAAATGTGGCCCCTTCAGGGATCAGCAGCACCATGTCTTATCAGTCTGGGAAGCATAAATTTAGCAGCCAAAGTGGAGATGGAGAGCTGTCAGCAGTGTGATTTAAGATCTGCCAGATATATTTAGTTTCATTAAATGTTAGATGTGACTTAGTTATTGGTAGTTTGTCATTGCCTTTCAAGGTGGACAACCACTTTGAATGGCTTACTATATCTCACACTCCCTTAAATAGGAAGCATTATGGGATATTAGTTATCTTGGATACTGCTGTGGTGCCCTCTTTGTCTTTGTACCGGTATATTGATTTTTACCATACATTGTCTAGCCTGACATCCCATTTTTGTCCTTTCTGTTTGGATAGTGAATATGTGGAATGCTATGTGGAACGGCAGTGGCCAATATTGAATAATACGGCATCATGAAATAGATAAACATGACTAAATACAGAGGATTATATAAAACAATATCTTCTTCTTTTCTTCAGTCATTGCCATATCCAACATAACGTGAACAGTTTCATGACACCAGTAAACAGACATGAATCTTTGTTTTGGTTTGTAGGCAGCCACCCCACTGCGTGCCAGAGACATACACCAATGCCACATCTTGGTACAAGGTGTTCACCACAGTCCGCGACTCTGATACCAAGTACAGCCAGGACTATAACCCCTTCTGGTGTTACAAAGGAGCCATCGGCAAGGTGTACCATGCACTCAACCCAAAGCTTACGGTCATCGTTCCTGATGTGAGTCATCGCCTCCTTTTTTTTTTTTTTTTGACAGCAGACATTTTCTCACTGTTTTTTTTTTCTGTGTCTTAGTTAACTTGGCTAGAAGCATCTGTGTTACCAACACTGTAAACAACACTGTGTATTAAATATGTGCCTTTAGGCAAACAATATCTACTCTACAAAACTACCCATTTCCTAGTTATTTATCTTTTTTGTCAATTTAACAGCTGTAAAACAATATTTGCTTCAACTTAATTAGAAGTGTGATATGTTTTTTATACCTTGACATATATATATTTTTTCTTGAATGTTGTAATCATAGAGTAATTTATAAAACAAAACCCAAATATGGAACTTATCAGGCAGGGTATATGATCACTCACCCCCTCATAAGACAAGGTAATGGTGACCGAGCACAAAGCCCATTCTGAAAGCCCTTTAGTCTTCTGTACTGATGGTGGTAGATTGTTCCAGGATTACAATGATCCCATTGACAGGCCGCAACTGGGCACTGAATGGTCCAGTGGGCCTGAAAACAATTTGAAAATATATGCTGTGCCTGTGCAGTTACCTGATCTCAGCCCACTTGAACACAGACTATTTGGGAGTGGTGCTTGAGACAGCCTTTTCCACCATCATCAAGAAAATAACAGAGAAATGGATTAACACTCAATGTTACCATTTTTTCCTACATTTAGTGTCTAGAAATGCTTTAATTCTAGCTATGTTTCTTTACTCTTGAGGGGGACTGTGGAATTAAAATGAGCCTTTTATGTATTTAATTTTTTTTTAAACTCTTCATTGCCATGAAGTTCTATTTAAAAGATTCCTTTTCATGTAATTATTAAATTGACTCCAATGCATGGCAGTATAAACTGCACATCTGTAGACGTGAACCCCATGATATGGATTTGGAGGAATGTTTGATAATGTGCAGTGCTAATGTGCCCCTTGGATTTTTTCACAAGGGTGGTCAACACCCTAAAACTACTGTCATAGTGCGGAGGTGTTACGGATACAAGGTGTCATCGTAGACGCAGAGCAATAATTTTTGCCTGTTTAGGCATGTCAAATTCTCCGTTTCTCTTAGACATATTTACCGCCCATGTTGCTTCCTCCTGATGGAGCTTGCTACAGTTATGCTACGTTCGCATATGGAGAATGAGACCATGGGTACGGCGCTATGAAATCCGTTTTAATTTGCTGCCAGATTACATTTTTCCAGCCGAACCCCCAGAACAATGGTTAGGGAAACACTGATGTGTTCCAACGGGAAACTCTATGGGTGGTGAAGAAAGGAAAAACGTTAATTAAATAATCATGATATCCACATATTGTTGCATGAGTTATTAAACTCTGTCCTCATGATAAGAAAAACAAACAGTGGTGGAAGAACACAGCACACATCATAATGGTATACTCCAGCTTTGGTGAGAAAGTGGAGCAGAAGATCATTGGCAATGCAGAATGACGAGCTCTTTCAACACGTAAACCTGCACCATAAGCTCTGTAAAGTATATTGGAAGTTAATTGAAAAAAAACTCAAAGCTGGCACAATAAAACACTACTATTCCAGAGTCTTAAAACTCTTAAAAGTAATAATAGAAAGAACATGCTGAGATATCCTGTATATTATATTGTACTAGTAAGCGCTGGCAGTAGTATCATAGGCATTTTGTAAAGTGAACCAGTAAAAATCATAAATTGCATGATAATAACTACATTTACTCTTTGATATTTAACTCTTTCGAACACTTTCCTTTTGCCAGGATGACCGTTCCCTCATCAACTTGCACCTGATGCACACAAGCTACTTCCTCTTTGTCATGGTCATCACTATGTTCTGCTATGCAGTCATTAAGGGTCGGCCAGGCAAAGTACGGCAGACCAACCTTGACTTCTGCCCTGAGAAGGTACAACAGACACCAGCAGTGCTATATGACCTGAACAGGTAGTTTCTGCCAAGCATTATCTGACCAGTGATTGGTTACAAACATGATCAAATCACACTGCTGATTCTCTGCTTATTGTCCAAAATACATGGACATCTATATGTAATGGTTGTTCTTTAAAACCTTTCATCACAGCCACTGTAGGAGGAGCCTGCTCACAATAGTCCAGGGAATAACAGTTTTAGGATAGGTCTGCCAGATTTGACTCATTGTCTGAGTCAGGGAAAACAGATGGTTAGCAAATTAAATTTCGATATGTGCGGGTGGGGGTTCTGCAGTTCTTCATCTTAGAGCTCACTTGTGTTGTCTGTGTTTGTTATGTTCCCCCATACAATATTTAAAACAAATCTGCTGACAAGATAGTGCAGCATATGTCCATATCTTGTTGTCTAGATCCACAAATTAAGCTCCGCTCATTCTGTGTAGCACAATAAAAACCTAGCGCTGGTTCGCTGATAGTAAACTTTTAAGGTGAAGCAACAGGACATGTTTGGTTTGCATCAGCAGTGATAAAACAAAGCTGTGCTATGGCTAGAGCGATCAGCTGTGAGGCACAGTGTTCAGGGCTAACCCAGGCCAGGGGAAACGCAGATTTAGATAATAGTTGGGGTCCTTTATAGGACAATTTTGATGTGAATTGATATGTTCTTTCCTTACTTTCTAGTTTTGCAAAAAGTTTAGTGATTTCCTCACAACAGTGGCTTCCTGACTGCTCGCTGAAGAAATCTTATGTCCTCATGTGCATAGTTCTTAAAGCTAATACATTTAGGATTTTTGATTTCAGTACCATTAAGTAGCATTCAAAATTACCTGACTTATTTATTTTCTGTCCACTTGAATGTATCTATTTTCACTGCTCCTGTCCATATTACCATTTTTTTTGTTGGTGTGTGTGTGTGATGTTTCTATGAAGGATTGTTAGATTGTTTTACTGCATGCAGCAAAACATGCAGCAATGGGTAATGTCCTGTCATGAGTTATTAAGCTGCACTGAAAACCCATCTCTTCTGTTGCAGGTGGCGTTGTCAGAGGGTTAAAAGGACATCAGAGAGCTATGTCAGAACTTATCTGTAACATGGACAAACTCAAAGAAAAAGAAGAAATAAAAATAAAAATACCAGTTGCCTAGTGAACCTTGAAAATACAATAAGGAACACAAAAGCTCTGTGAATGCATTACTCTTGCAATGTTGGGTTTCTCCAACCAAAGATATACAAGTGCCTGTATCTGTCGTGTAAATATTTGTAGGAAGTCTGATATTTTGTTTCCTTTTTCTTTTCTTTTTTTTTTGTTTTATTATTTTGCCTGAGTCCCCCTTGTGCCATGTCAGACCATGCAGTACATAACCAGAGCCGAAGGCCAGTTCCAAGAACTTCACAGCCATTTTTCTAGCGCTCATTTACCCAACAAGACAGAAAAAAAACACAGAAGTGGGGTTACGTGAAAGATTTTGTGGCAATTTATCACAGATTTGATGAGTTTTTGCTGTAAATGTTTGGATATCTCAAAACTCCCATGGTGAGAGAACGCATGATTTAGTCACTAAAGATGCTTGAATACACAGGTGGAGGTATTTGCTTGAGGATATCCTTGTAACACATTTCTAATTAAATCTTCAGTATGAACTTGTCATTGCAGTTTCAACTGGGAAGAAAATTAATTTACTTTACACCACAAAGTAATCAGAAGTCTGATCAGAATTTGGACGTTGCATAAAGTCTGTTCAAAAGTAGCAATTAGTATATTTAATTGAGCTGTCTGTTATATTCCATCTTCACTAAATTAACACTTGCTTCTCTGTGTGTCTGCAATGTCAATAAATGTGGAGTGAAGCATTTAGATGATTGCACTGTGCACATTAATATACGAACAGAAAACAACATTAGCAGTAAAGTTAATGAGTCCCATTTTCTCAGTTTGTATCCTGTTAGGCTTATCAGTAAGTCCATTTTAATGGCAGTTAAATAACCTGCGGAACCTGTGTTGAATTGTTTTTTTGTTTTTTTAAAACAAGTAGATTTCGCACTTAAAATATGATTTTATGTTTTTTGTTTTCCTTCCTTTGCGGCCTCATCGCTCACCTGCCTCTTTGTCTTTTATTTACTGCCTATTGCTCTGCAGAAGTTCTGTAGTTTGGGCTTAAAGACTTCAGTTATGTTCAATACAGTCTTCTTTGTTGCACCTGGATAAAGCAAAACATTATCTTGCCTTACCTACAGTGAACTTGCTTGCTTAAAAAAAGGCAGGGAGATCAATTTCTGTCTTTCCAACATTAGCTTGACTGTCCCTTCTTCCACCGCCATCCTCTTTTTGTTTCTTCCAGTGTGTAAAGCCTGTGGTGTGAAATCAAACTTGTGATCTTTGTCCTATTAATGTAAATGTCAAGTTATTATATTTTAAGATGCTTTCGAATTACTTGTACTTTTATTTTAAGCAATTCATTATCAGTTGCACGTGTTCAAGTGGTTGCATAGTTTGTGCACCTTTTAGATTTTTTGCACATTTTGCGTTATTTGTTCCTGTGGTTTGGTTTTTGTCACATGTAAACAGTCTGCTCCTGAACTTCACGAACCTTGTTTCAGTTGGACTTTTCCCTGAAAATAAACATAATTTTATAAGTATAACCATTATAATATATTTAAGATGAAATCATTTAATTTTTTATTATTTTGTAGTACAGCAAAATGTGCAAAAACTCCGATCGTGTGCGAATGTGTGTAGGTGAGTTTGGGAAATCTTTAGATAAAAAAGGCGGCTTTAGACTGATTCTCTAAAATCTCGTTCCAACTGACTAAACGTCTGGTATTGAAAGGATACTTGTAACTGTAATGGAATTTCTTCAAAGCAAAACTCTACATTGACTTGACTGGGCACAGAAATTTAACAAAATAAGCTCTCGGATTTCCTGTAAAATTTTATACATTTTCACCTGAATTGTCGTGAAACTCTCCGAAACTCTTAACTGTAGCTTTAAGAATGGAATTAATGCTCGTCCACTGGTTATATAATTAATATTTTGAGAGAACTGCGGACTTTTGACAATTATGTATTCTAAATGTACTGCCACATGTAAACAATACGTGCAATAAATAGGCCTTTGATTAGATATGGTAAGTATCTGTTGTCAATGTTAAAATCCACTGTCCATTGAGCTGTACACACACAAATGCAAAATCTATTCAATTTGTCTGAGCCGACCCTGTACAAGGTGTAAAATCCAAACCTTCCTACAGTTTTAAAGGAAACGTAGAGAATAAATAACAGTCTAAGTCCGCCTTTAATGTTTGTTATGTATGACTTTTTTTCGATAGCAATTACTGATACAGTTTGCTTACCTCTGTTATAATTTTGTTCCATAATTGATGTACCTGTTGAATGTACTTTTTTATAAGCAGCATAATCTAAATCTGGGATGATGCAAGAATTCCAAGTGATTTAAAACTATGATGTAGTTAGATTTTTTTTTTCAGTTTAAAAGGCTTTACTTGAATTGTGTTTTTGTTCAAGTGGTATTCATATATTATAAGGTTTATCCTTTCGTGGCAAAAAAGAATCTCTTGTCACATTATTCTATCACACTTTGTACATTTATTTGATTTTTGTGTGTATGTTGGTGAATGAGTGAAAGGTGTTGGGTTTTGGCTATAATGATGAAACTTTTTTTTACCCCCATATTGAAAGATGGTAGGTGGAAGTCTTCCTAATTCTGATGTGTATCATGTTTTGAGTAAGGGTCTGTTGCTTTTTGTTATCACTATCTCCAGTGCTTTCACAGTGGGACTTGTACTAGGACTTTTTTAGGAAGATCCGGCAGCTCTTATTGGACAGTTGGAAAAGTTGGGGGTTAGTTGCGAAGCGTTTGAGGTTTGACAGGGTGTGTGTCTGTGTGTGTGTGAAGGGAATTTGAAGATGTGAATGAAGCATGCCATATTATTGCCAAACATCATAATTAATGTTGGTAACCTGCATTTACCTACTTCTTATCCCTCCTTGTGTGATTTACTATAGTCATCTTTGATTAGAAGTGCGTCACTAAAATTGCAAAATGCATTGTTGTCCAGTTTCATTTAAGTTTGCATTGTTTTGCATATCACATATTGTAAAACACACCGGCTTTTTACAGAAACACATTTTTATCACTTCTGAGCTATAAGAAGCGCAAATTACCATGTTTGTTAAAGGTGGGGTATGCAATTCTGGGGAAATCCAATGCCATGATATAGAGGGAGCAACTACACAGCAAGTAATGTAACTAACACTAGCTAAGTTGTGGGTTAGCAAACTGTTGATTGCTGCTGCGAAGTTAACATGCAGAGAGGATGAGACAGTCCCAGAGCCAGCACACTTCCAGACAGCAATACCCAAAACTCTCTTGCTGCTATAGCTAACATCACAACAGCAGCAGCATGTGCTGGCAAACTAGAAAGTCAGCAGAATGTCTGCTGGGAAGTAATTTGACGTTACTTGACATACAAATGGCTGGAATAGTGCTGTGTGGCTCGGTCCGAGCCATTTTGTTTGTTTCCCATTTACAGAGCCAGGGCTGTGTACAAGCAGCTAGTGAACTGTGGGGAAGATATTTCACAAAAAGACGTGGATTGGATTTGAATTGCATACCCCACCTCTGAGTGCACATGTAGAGAAATGAATTTTAAAGGAGGAGATGCTTGCTGTTGCACTATATCAGTAAGGACTGGAGTAAAAGCAGGAACCATATTCTCCTTAGTTGCGCCATCTCAATGTCCTGTAGGCTTTACATTAAGCAAAACACAAGTCTCCAATATAAGGCAACCATTTCACCTCGTTATCCTTTTCTGTCATGTTAGTAGCGCTTACAGGCAAGTATTAAGCCAACTCTGTGCCTTCTGCACTATCGAGCTGCATCCTTCTCCCTGTACATACAGTAGATAGGACCATAAGTTTAATGTGGTTAGAATGTCATTCAAATCCTTTTCCTCCAGTGGAACTGCTGTAAATGAACTCAAGTTTAAATAAACTGTCTCTAAAGTTCAACATCACTTTGTCCCTGACCCTCCTTCTCTCCACCACCATAGGTTTTATCACTTTTTCTACAGGGAGATTAATGATCTGGTAATGAAAGTGCAATGCCATGGAATTATTAGGTGCTGGAAGTTCAGGGCTCAAACTGTCTATGTAGGGGTTAAAGGATAAGACTGGTAGATATGCTGTATTTCTGTTATTGTTGAGATGTCTTGTGAAAAGACCAAAACCAACAATGTGTGAGTCCATCGTTCACCAGTCTGTAAGTGGTTCTACCTAAGATGTAAATCTTTAAACACAGCTCATAGATATTTAGTTTAATTTTTTTAAAGGGCTAACTCATTTCCTAAAACAGCTGGAAGCTATCATGTTTTCCAAATCTCACTCAAACAGGAGTAAAGTCCTTTTTTTAAAAGCTTTTAAGCAACAAAGGAATTTACCTGTGTCAGGCATTGGCTACACAGATATAGAAGTAATTCTGACATTTGGCCTATCTAAACTATGTGAATTTAATTCAACTCTGTAGTCATCCTCAAGTCAAGACATTTAAAATACATATGATCAGTTTGCCGATCATGGTTTGGACGAAATGATAAAATGTCCTCACACATTAAACAATGCATTAGTGAGTTTTAAAGGGCAGACGGCAGTGGGGCAGACTTACCAAGCAGGACTAACCACTGTAGACCTTGATGAACAAAGGTCAAAATAGCCCTTGAGATCTGAAACCACCAAGCAAACCCATCTGAATTAGTGGCAGCCCCTGAGTGAGTGTAGGTCTAAGAACAGTGGAAATGCTGCTCATCACAATGGTTTTATTGCCAGAAGATCAGTTTTAGGTTGAATGAACCTATTAAAGAATGCTCAGAATTTGTTGCTATAGCCTACTAGTGACACAGCTCTAAGGATGACAATGTCTGTCTGTCCCCCCTTTGGTCCAGACTGAATAATCTCTGTATGTTACAGACATTCATGGTCCACAGAGGAAGAAGCCTACTGACTTTTTCCCCTTCAGGATAAATTGTAATAACTTTAGGTGCGTTGAGATGACGGCGGCTGACTTTCGCCATAGTCTAACGTGAGCTGCAGGTGACTGCAAGGGCGGGGTATAAAAACGGCGCCGTAAAGTCGGACACATTCTACTTGCAGCAGCTTACTGTGAGCTCAGATCAATGACTGATCTCGCGGAATTTGCAAGGAAAAATAACGCGAGACCAGGTAATAGCCTAGTGCGGTTCCAACTTGGTGCAGTCGGGGAAAAGCAACTGCGGCCGCCGGACTCCAGCGAGGTATAAATGTCATGTGACATGGTGACGTTTTGCAGCGCCGGCTTTAAAGATTTCTAATCAGCATGCCTTATTTTAAGTCCAGCATGTATCACGTTAAGTCAGCACTGCGCAGCGCCGCATGAAGTCAAACGCACCTAAACGCACCTTTTGTTAAACCCTTAACTTTTCTCTCTCTCTCATCAGTAGGCTATGGGGCAGTTGTATCTCAGAGATGACCTGAAATCATTAGCGTTTTGAACACGAGTTTTTAGATTAGGTAGGTATTTTTTTGATGGCCACTGGCTTCTATTTTTTTTAGTAGACCTATACCGTTAATAAATTATTTGAAGACATTTGTAACCTACTACTTACTTGGCTACTTACTTGTCTAGCCTGTTTGTGTAGCACCTCATTTGTTGCTCTTTCTACTTTGTACTTGTGCTGTGAATTTCAGCTTGCACTCAGGAGTTGGGCAGAGAGAATAACAATTCTTAAGTAGCCTACAGTGCAACATTTTGTTTGATTAATTACCTCCCCTCGCTATTACAGCTAGAATCAACTTTAGGGTGTTTGCTCACAACACATCCAGCTGAGACTGGACAATTTACAGCCTGTCATAATGCATGCTGGAGAATCCCAATCGAGAATGGTCAGTGTTGGCACATTTGCCCCTTGAGGACGTTGAGAAAGTTTGGCACAGCAAGTATTGTCTGATATGGCTTATTCATCTGTGCCATAGAGCTCCACTGTTGCTCAAAAACTATTTTAAAAACACACAAATCTGCCACATTGTTGCACAGGGTGATATGTTCTTTCCTTAACATAAAAACAGCCACTCTAGTTTACTGAAATTCAATCCATAGCCTATACACTGTCCTGCTGCTGTGAATTATTTATGTATAGTTTATTTTATTAGAGACAGATACATCTAACATAGCCTAGATAAACTGGAAACGATGATCCAAGGTATATCATAGTGTTTTTTTTGGCAGTTGCAACATACTCATTATAACACCAAATATGTGGGCTTTTCATGCGATTTGTGAACAGGCTTAGCTTTTAAGAAAAAGGGCATGCATCAGACAGACTTTTAATGTCATGGCACAATCTTTTAATTTGTTTTGATATAGTTCTTGACAAACTATATAACATACAGTATAAGCAACAGCAATTACATTGTCCTCAGTGACTGGAGGAGGAGTTCAGCTGGACTGTCTGGAGGTAGTAACAAAGAAAGAGGATCCTGTCCAAGTGGGTTAGCATCCTGAGCAATGCCTTCTGTTCCACCCCCTTCACGACATATTGTTTGAAAAGAAAAGTGTCTTCAGCCAAATACTTATACCCGCCCCCAAGGTGTTCCACCGAACAGGAGATGATCACTGCCGGTTTCCATCCAGCTGTATAACTCATCTGTACTGTGCTGCAGTATGAACATCAGTGGACTGGGAGGCTGCTGAAGTCAAATTTGACTATAATTACATTTTCCTTTGGCACAGACCAATACATCTATAACTTTTTACTTATAATTAAATTAATTTTGCACACATGTATGTATGCACATTTAAAAGGGCATACATTATACTTTTTTGTTAGCACTTGCGTTTGACATTAGTTTTTTTTGCAATATTCTTTGTACCATGTGATTTGTTTTTGTATTTTTGCTGTGACATGCAAATTACTCCCCGGGGATGAATAAAGTAAGGGGAAAACACACTGAAGAAAGAAATGACTGCATACCGACACATATACTTGGACAAAGCACCTTATCTTCCACACAAGTGAGCAGTATAGCACACACTCAGTCCTTTTGTGAGCCAAAGTAAGTAGTAGAACACAGTGTACGGTGAATGTAAAAGGGTTGCCAAGCAGAGCTGAGTGGTAATATGTAAAATACATATAGTGCGGTGAAATTATGTGTAATTTCAGAGTTAGGCACCTATCCACAAATCAGCCTCTTAGCTGTGCAGACAATACAGAATGTTAGAGCTCATAGAATGGGAGGAGGTGGAGAGGACATTAAGATGCTATCTTCCACATGTTTGCTTCTAATATTTGATATTTAATTTGAAGAATGGTTGGTGAGACCCACTGGTTGTCATTAGCTTTTGTGAATGTTATTTTTAGAATTTCCATGTGGCTCAGAAATGTGTACTAAAAGCCAGCAGGCATAGAGTGATTAATATTCAAAATCACATTCTGATGGAAATTCTCACAATCCCCACAAAGATAATAGTAAATACCATTAAGCCAGAGACTCATGTAGGAGCCAAATATGCTATTACAATCTGCAGTGACAATGAGCGGGTAAAAGTTGGAATTGGGGGTTCAAATATAGTACACAATAAGTGAAAAATACCATAATATATATAATTTGATATTATATAGGGCAGACAAAACCAGAATTATTCAACCTTTTTAACACATATGGCCAAAAGAAAGCTCCAAAACACCACCAGACAAGACTTCAAGCACTCAGTATTGATGCTAAAACTTCTCACTCTATTCTCATTTATCAACACTTCACATAACAGACTTTCCATTATTTCAAACAGACCAAATGTAGATGCCTCTAAGGGAAAGAAAATTAATTTACTGACTTTGGACATGCCATTAAATAATCTGACTTAATTAAAACCGTCTTTGGTTATGTATATTAACTCTCTTTAAATCTGCACTAATCTATATTTTTATATTAAAAATGGTTCAAATGACAATTATGTTGTTTTTGTCGTGGTGACCCTAAATATTTTTGGTTTTCCAGCCAGCAACTCGGTTCTCATCACCCGCAAAACAGCATGAAGCTGTTTTCAGCAAAGAAGTTATGAACCCACTGTACACCACCTGCCCAGCACCAAACAGTAGACAGGCAGTATTATCAACTACACGGTGAACATAGTGAAGCATTTTGCAACTAAGGAGATGTATTTCTCTAAGGAGTTAATGGAGAGAAAAATAATGGTAAAATGTCAGTGAATATTTGACTTACATTGATTACAGAAACATGACTCCAATAAGATAATAATAATGATTCTAAGTTAGTAAATTCAAGTATTCATGGGAGAGAATATATAAATGGTCAAATACCCACTGCCCAAATAGGCCCTTTCAAGACAGTTGGATATGTTAATGAAGGTAAAGCACAGGTGGAACTTAATTATGGGTGTTAATTAAGCCAGGTGGGCCAATTTCAGAACTTTGCTATTGTGCATGTTAGCTCACTCGCATGGAAGCCTTGCTATGACAAGACAAAATGTCATGGCTTTCTCAGAGGTGTTATTTCAAATATAGGTTTATTACCGAGGTTGTTCTAAGTGGTTGCATCATCTGGAAATGTGACTCAAAGATTTGTGGCACCATGGTAGCCATACTGTGCATTCTGCATAATGTTACTGGTTTGATTCCCGCATGTCAAACCCTATGACACAAAAAAATCTTAAAAAGAAATGTGTTTCTAATATCTTCCATGGTATATAAACAGTTCTATATAAACGTTAGGATTGCCTGAAGTCCAGTTAAACTCAGCTGCATACTGTAACCTCAAAAATAAACAGATAGTTTAATTAATAGCTCACTGATTATTATCTTTGCAAAGGTAGAATTTATCGGCCCGATTTTTGGGAGGGATTATTTTGCTATTCAATACACTATACAGTTGATTTACTTAAAAAATCTGAAAATATGTTAAAACTGTAACCCGGAAATCCACTGGTAGTGAGCATAAAAGTACCGTTACATATTGTAGAAGTTTTACCACGGCAGGTGCGCCAGCTGATTGCTAAGTTGCATCACTGATGTTGTCACAGGCCAATCTGTTTCACATTTCAATGTTTAATCATTCATTAATTTTTATTTCTAGGGAGCTGGAGCTTGTTATCTCAGGGTACAAAGTCACAGTTGTGTGGTATAAAAACATCCCCTGTGGATACTAAAAATTGAATTATTTGCTGAAGAAGGACCTCTACGTTGTCACCACCAGAGGGCAGGGTTAGCAGACTTATGGGTGGGTGACAGGCCTACTGTATATTGTGTTTCTTCACCATTCTCTCTAAAATGCATTTCTAATAACTGTCTGTAGAGCCAAATGACACAGCTGTTACTGGCAGTGGATGTTTCCATACACTCAATTTAAATGTGTGTACCCTGTTATAAATATTTGCTGTTTTGTCATTCGTCTACTAAAATCCACCCAGACTGTTAAACATCTTGGTTGAATGAGTGTCTTATTTTCAATAAGACACATAAGCCTGACACAGGGCCTGTTGCTTCTCAGGCAACAGGTTGACACATTTAGCTTCTAACAGCCGTTTATAATGGAACATAATTACTAAAACCATAAAACGTATCATTGCAGTCGTTTCCAAGTCAAATTTTTCGATTTTGTTTGGCCTGTTTTCTTTGAATCAGCAGAGAAATTTGGCTCTGCCTGGTCATTTTAATCTAATAGCACAAGTATTATTTCTGTCTTTAGAGCAGTCCCACCACGAGCATTATTGCCGAGTTGGTGTGTGAGAAATGTTTTAACTTTGTGTCTGCGTGCCAGAACAATGCACAGCCAAAATTAAGGGCAGAATTTCAGGCGTCACTATGGGCCATTATGAACAAGCATATTTGAAAAGGTCACTTTTACCCTTGACTCTGTCATTTACACTGAATTCCTGGGTGACAGCAGTGGCAAAGTCTCCTTGGAGCGCTTGTTAAGAGACCATTAATCAGATTTCTTCAGACATGGCATGCAATTTGGCAGAGATTGTTTATCCTTTTTCATTTAAGCTCCTGCTCTGAATAACAACAGCAAAAAACAAAGGCTGCTTTAGGACTCAGTTTTGTACAAAGCTGTTTGTTAGAGCCCAATAGATAAGTAACTGTTATTAAGCAAAGGGAAGTCAGCAGTCAAGAAGGGAAGTTGGAGTTAAGACAGTCCAGAACACATTTACTTCGATCTCTGCAGATTTCTTTTTTCTTTCAGAAGTTAATGATCAAGGACACAGCTGGTAAAAATGAGGCAGCAGCTCATTCACCATCAGATACAGACTGGCAGAGACAGCAGAGTGCTTGGGCTGGATGGAATATGGACTGAATATTATATTGAAAATAAAACTCACAATTAAAATTAATGGGCTTGTAGGACAGGGAAGTCTGCTTGGGTGATGAATTATTCACTTCTTTTGACCAAAATCATTTCATGAAGAGGAACTTTTTAAATAAACCAGAGGGAGATACAGAGAGTGCAGTGCCTGTCACAAAATGCCCTACATGAAACCACAATAAACAAGTATTTGTTTAATTTTGAACATCTCTATCATTTGATACTGGTGACATTGTACTCATCAAAGTAGTCTGACCATCAGACAGGTGTCATGGCCCATATATGTTACGACCCTCCCCTAGACCAACAGGGGGTTGTAACACAGGTTTTTAAACAAACCAAGAATATCTTAACCATTTTATCTGGTGGTAAAACTGAAAGCGTCAGTAATCATCCCTCATTACACAAAAAACCTGTTTATGCACAACCACGCCAAGTACTGTAGGTCAAAGTTGAACCAAGTTGTCAGATGGTAATTTTACTGTTTAGCTGTCTCAGAGATGTAGTTGGTGTACATTGTTATAATCACTGATACAAATGGTGGACAAAATTACAAAAGTGAGACCAAGGTTGTTAACCTCTAACCATTCCGGTAATTTCATGCAAAATGCCTATTCAAATGAAATGAATGTAGTTCTTGAACCCTTTGGAATAAATGCATGGTTTGGGGCTTCTCTGAAAGATAACACTCAAAGTCTGGAATTGATTAATAAAAGTTTAAACCATAGACTTAAACCATAGACTGTATATAAGAAACTAATATATTTTTCGTTTTCGCTTGAGAGTGCCTGCTAACAAATGCATGCACAAAACTATAGCTGGGACTTATTAGCTGGAAAACATTGTAGGGCCATGGCATAAAACCTTACCATCTACAAGTTTAAAATTTATCCCAATATCATGAAAAAATTACTATTTTAGACAGCTTTTTTAGAAGTGTATGTCTTAGCATATTTTTTTCTAAAACAGCAACACCCCTTGGCGGCAAGCGTCTGCTGCTGCATCGCGCCGTAGTTTGGCGCAGATGTAATATTAAAGAAGAACTGAACTTAATTTGAGTTTCTGGCCATGTAAAATGTAACTGAAGGTCTATATATTTTGCATTTCTGTTCTGTTATTCTGTTATTGGATCAATAAAAATATTATTTTAAAAAAAGTAAATTAAAAAAAAAAAGTTTGGCGCAGATGTTTTTTCGCTCTTCGTTATTTTCAGAATTTTATTGGCTACACGAAGTGCCAATCATCGGCACAATTGCTTGCAATTGGCTCGGCCTACCCATCCAATAACAGGGGCTGGACCTTCGTTACAGCTCCGGCTCTCGTTGGCTGTTGTAGGACATGTGAGCTCCTATTGGGTCGGATTTGGTGTCACTCGAAAGGTCAGAGTTCAGCGGCAAATTTGAACACAAGAAATCGGAGTTGTTTACGTTACGAGCCATGTCTGCCGGCAAATATGAAATTATGTAGCAGCACTCCCTGGGGATTTAATGATGGAATAATGTGTGTTGGACTAAATCTTTTACTGGATTTGATCGTCTGGACCCTTGACAGTGTAACAAGATTTTTGTTGGAATATAATCCATCGGTGGATAACCATGTGGCTCCATAGGTGAGTCGTGTCAATTTTGCTTGTACAAGTCAATAACACATGCATATACACATCTCCACATGCATATCAAAAATAAAATTTTATCCATATTTGTTGCCCACAACAGTTTGTAGATGTAATGTGATTTTCCTTCAGGCTCTTAAGCCCATGCAGTTATCTGAAGGTGGCAGGACGGTGCTTCACTGTGTGCCACCTGCAGACTCTGATTCGGAAGATGTTTTCAAAGTGTTGCAACAAGCGACAGACTCAAGGGCTAGACATATTTATACTTACCAAATTACTACATTTAACAGTTGTAGAAAGCTATCATTTCAACAATTTTCTTTAGATTCTGATTAATTGGAACTTCAGAGTCAGTTGTCAGTAAACAGTAATTTTGTCATGTAAACACAATTATTGTGGAGGATTAAGGATTCAGTTTGTAAAATCATCTACGCAAAGACTATTGTGTCACAGTATTGGCACAACTGCCGTCATCGTGTGAATATAAATTCATAACTGAATGCAATTTTGTCACTTCAGCAGAATAAACAAACACAGTGAAACATATTTTATAGACGTCTGCATCTGTACATAACTTTGAACACCTCATTATTTCTAATAAAGGTAGGACAGACATTCTTTTTAGTCATTCAGCAGCTAGATTTCCAGTGAGGTGGTGCCATGCCATCAGCATCCAAATTGAAATTGTTTGGTGTGCATCATTACCCACAGAGGACATGGTCACCATGCTGTGTGAATTCCCATGAACATGAAGTCAACTTCAGAGTGGAAATCATCTACCCGGGGTTGCATATTTAATGTGCAATGTATTCATATTTTAGGCACTTTATATTGTGAGCACATTCATTTCCTTTTGCAAGAGACTGGTATGGGCTCTCCATGACAAAACTGTCAATGAGTCTCCATGGAGGATATGCTTCTTTTAAAGGGGAATGGAGCTTGAAGCTGATTTTCATAACATCACATCGCTGGTCACAAAGTTACTGAAATTTTTTTGTGGAAGACGACAAACCTGATTGAATGAAGCAGGAAACACAATCAAAACAAGGATAGCGACAAACTTTTGTCAAGATGGTGGTGGACTCCGGCTGCCTCTGACTCAAGCTGTGCATGTAGCTACTGCCCAGCATGCATTGCATGTTTGCGAGAACCAGCATCGGCTGATATTAAGAAACTTTACTTTATGTATTGTTACTGTGTTTTAAACCACTCCGACTCATGATCACATATAGGAGTCATAGTTAAAAAACTCATCTCTTTCTTTAGATTAATTATTATTTGTTAAAAATAACAGACACTTTGGCAAATTGCTGTTTCACGATTCATCACTGAAAAGTATATGTGGAGTCTTCAGAGGAGGGCATGTGCCTTAAATTTGAAAGACCTACTCAGAGTGTACCGACTTGTTTGTGGTCACTCACATGAAATAATGTCTAACGTAACATCAAGTCCCAAGAGGAAGTGAAATCCTGGTTAAATACAAGTCAACACTCAACATAAGGTGTAAAAGGTTAATGTCAGTGCTTCGAAATGAAGTGATTGGTGGATTGTGTAACAGTACCTGAAACCCCTTTCCAAAGGCACTATTGTTGGAGTGAAAATCTTGGAGAGAGATCGGGGAGGCAGTGGGTTGCAGCCAGGAAGAATCTATGATGACAGGCTTTAAATACAAGCTCAGTGTTTGCATTTCGAGCAGGTTTAAACACTTTCACCCTTAGACCGGGTTGGATGATATTTTACTAACTAGTTAATTTCAAGCATAAAAGAGACCTTAAGACCGTGACAGTAATTTTCATTTGTAAAGAATTTTTTTCTTTTTGACGTATTATCAGAGGAAGTAACAGGCATGACAGTTTTAGGAGTAGAACAAATTGGGGTTAGTCAGAAATATTTTTATAACACTTTTACTAAATGCTGATGCCAAGTGAAAAGGGAGATGTAGATCTAAGATTTGTTGGCAAAAAGTGGCAGTGTTGTGTTTTCTTTAGTGATGAAGTCTGACTATTAAAGCTTGGATGCAAAATCAAATCCTAGTAAGTCTGCCAAAGAAAAATCAAAATTAGATTTTAGGTGCTTTTTATCTTTATGCTGCTCTTCCAAATAGTCAGTGTTGATGCTATTTGTTAGGCAGCTGACGCCTGGGGATCCTTTAGTCTTTGTGTTTTCATAGAAAGGGTTACCTGGTGCCCTGCTTGTGTTTACTGCTGACATGTCTCACTGCTTATTTGAGATAATTGCCTCTGAGTGGCTGGGCATTGAAAGAGGGCTACTTTAAATACCCCAGAGTCCCACACTGCTATCTCTCAATGCATTATTCACAAACAATAATGGTTTTACAATATCTCTCTAAAGTCCCCATTGTGTATGTCTACACACACACACACACACACACACTCATACACACAAGCTCTTAATCTTCAAACTCACAAAAAAACATTCCCCATAATGACATTTTAGGACAGTGGGAAGGATTTGTCTCTTGTTTGATAGGGACAATAAATCACCAAAGAACATGGACATTTTCTTTTTTGGAAAAAGAACAATTCCCTGTCTGGAAATCTAGTCGGGCAAAGTGAATAGAGGTGTAAAATAATGAATTGGCTGTTAGTCTTTGGATTGGATAGGGATTTCTCGATTTGTCAAGTCAAAATAAACGGATCCACTAGAGCTGATTTTTCAGGATGACTTCTTCACTTGTAAAGACAGAAGGGAAACCCTCAGCATGGATCCTTTGGGGATACCATACCTCGTAGAGGAGAAGGATATAATTGGGGCCACCTGTTCAGAAGACACCATAACAGAGTTATTTTGTGCAGGTGATGCTAAGTTTCATTTACCGGTTAATAGCACGGAAAGGAAATGTTTGTGCATTCTGGTTTGTTTATAAAATATATAGTTAGCAGATTGTGAACATAAAAAAGCTGAACAGAAAACGACAGGTTGTGAAAGCGCATCTTGTGTCAGATTGTTATATGAAATTATTAAAACCACAATTGCATTTCAATTCTAAGCTTTAATTTGTTGCCAACAGCTAACACAAGAGGGTGCTGCATCATCTGTTCACTGTAGACATGTTTGTTCTGTTTGTGAATGGCTCTGCAGGATGACAGGGCTGCTCCAGAGGTTGGAGTTCCCAGTAAATCTACAGGGAGCGCCTCTCCTGAGAGATTGTGGGAGTCTCTTTGTTATGTTATGTGAGCAGCATGAAAAGTGCTGAGCGCTTGCTGGTATGTTGGGGAGGGGAGAAATCAAGTGTGACATTGTCAACGTAACCAAATGACACTTTAACACAAATAACATTTTGAATAAAAGCTGCAGAGGATAACACAGTTCATATTTTTGAAAGCAGAAATGCCGAGGCGCAAATGTCTGTTGGATATTTAGGGACTCTAGTAATACAATGTACGGTGAGAGGACAGGTGTAATTTTACATAAACGCCTCACCTATGTTGCAGCTTTAACAAGACAGCATCGCGTCAGTTAATTATAACAGACCCAGTGTCAACCAGATCTGTGCACAATGGTGAAATGTGGCAACATGTGTATTAATCAAGCATGAAAGTGTAAAGCGTTGCAGATTTCCACTGCCTCCCCCAAAATTGCAACAGATGGTAAGTAATTAAAAAACGTATGATAACATCAGGCACATAATTGGTACACAGGGCGTACATTTGTCTATTTTAATGCACTAGGTCTGTGCATTAAAAACAGACAAATGTGCATGAATGAAAGCATGAATGAAGGTATGTGTGTTAATTTGTGTGCAAGGAGAGTGAAACAAGCAAGGTCTGATGGCAGAAAAGAGGACAGGGGTAGCATTAGCCATTTTGGGGGCCGAGGGAAGATTTTTCATTAAGTGGCCTATACCAATCTATATACCAATTGTTTTTTGACTTTTGCAAAGGTGGGGGTCATTAAAAATCACTCAAAATGCACTGAAACTAAACTCAGATTGTTAATTTGCGTGTTTGCATTTGAAAAGTGCCCAGAGGATAGAGCGTAAAAGACATTTTCAGTACAAAACATCCTGGAGGTGAATCACGAGCAGATGACACAAAGCATCAATTCATGGCTCATTGTCCAGGTTATCATAGCACCAGAGGTACACACACACACACCCACGCACTCAAGGACACACTCGTTCACATGCATGAGTCTGGCATGGTGCTGGATCTTCCTTCCCACTGACAGATGGATGGGGTTAATATCATAATTAAGCACCTCGGCCGACAGTTCCTGTTTACCGCTCGGTTGCTAGGCAGTGACATCAGCTGATCCCTCCCTCCTTCCTCTCTAATCCCTTCCCTCTCCCTCACACTCCCTCACACAAACATACTCTGCTCTCTCTCACTCAGATAGGCAGCGCAGACGTGGGCAGAGTGTGGGGGTATAGGAAGAGGAGAGAGCGGGAGGATAGGTAGTAGTGTGTGTGAGGCTGTCAGACAGCGTGGTCTGGGTCTGAGGACAGCACTGGAAGACGCATCAACAGCCTCCAGATCTCCATGTAGACCAGTGTGGTGACATCCACAGATCACCTGGACCTGTCCACCCATCAGCACCCACCCAAGCCAACACCCACCTCTTCCAGAGAAGCAAGAGGAGGAAGGGGACGACTAGGGGGGTGGGTCTGTTTATCTTCTTTCTTTTTTTTCTTTTCTCAGTTTTTTGGTTTTGGGAGTAGGCTCCGGGCTGGACCGCATGCATGACACAACGCAAAGGCGAGAAACCCACCATCAGCATCCAGGAGCACATGGCCATTGACGTGTGCCCTGGCCCCATTCAGCCCATCAAGCAGATCTCCGACTACTTCCCTCGTTACCCACGGGGCCTCCCCCCTGTTGCGCCCCACCAAGTGGGCCACACCGGGCCCCTGTGTGCTTCCCTCCCAACCAACCCAGCTGCTGCCGCCGCCTCCACCTCCACCACCGCTGCTGCCGAAAGTGACCGCCCCAATGAGGATAAACCAGACCGGGCTTGTGCCGGAGCCTCCGCCTCCTTACAGGCCACAAAGAGGGATGAGGATCCAGATGTGGAGGGATACGACTCAGATGACTCCAGTGAGTGATTTCCCCTCTTGTCATCTCCATCATGCTGTTTACCATGGTGTTTGCCAACATTTGACATGTGTCTATCCCTTTTGGTTCTTCCACTCCCCCTTCCTTTCTCTTATTACTGCATCTCCATTATGGCCACCGGTTGCCAGACATCCCTCCAGCCGTGTGGCTTTGTGGCTTTATCTGTCACCTTTTCTTCTGTCGGCTCGCCGTCCATCTCTTTCTCTCTCCAATCGCCTGCCGAGTGTGTGTATGTGTGTGCATGCATGTTGTGTATCCCCATGTGTGCGTCTCTGTGCTGCAGCTAACTCTTTCCCTCTCAGTCGACAGAAAGCCAACTGTTGCTGCTGCAAAGAAAAAAGCTCCCCCCTCCTACTCCTTCTCCTCCTCTTCTGCTCTCCTCCAACTGAAAGGATGATATGTGTGATTTTATTGGAGCAAATTATTCCATATGTCTGTCTGTGCACGTGTGCATTCTTCATATTATCACTGTCTAGAGGGTGCTCGGTACTATACTGTCGATCAGGGCTGAATGATTCATGGCTTCTTGGTGAAGCTTCAAATTAGTCGCAGTTTTGCGCTCAGCGGAGTCTGACTGCATCTGTAAGCTCATGCACATACTGTGTTGGCTACTGACAAGACAGGCACTTTCCAATTGTGTGAGCATATTGTTTGTCTGCCGATCTGTTTTTGTGTTAGTTTCCAAAGCATAAAGATGCGCGTGTGTGTCTCCATCACAGAGGGGAGGCTCCTTTGAGAAAGCCTTCGCTGAATGTCATTCCTTTAATCTATCAGGTCTGAGTGGATGAATAATAATGTAAATGAATAACATGCGCACAGCTATTGGAGCAAGAAAAGTCACATAGAACAAAATTTCTACGTCCAGCAAAACCATGTTCTCTCCCAGCAAACATCTTCACTGATAGATGATACGACAGTCCGCACCAGTGCTGGGAACTCGAGTAAATGTAGTAGCAAAATGAAAGCTGCTGCTACCTGCATCATTTTACAGACCTTAGGATCTCTGTGATAAAGGGCTTTGTATTTTAGCATTTTTTTGCCTCTGAACTTGGCTCAGCTGCAGCTCACTCTGAATAACATGTTGCTCTTACGGTGCGCAAAACAGACAGCTGCTTTACGGTGTGTTTATATCGTACTGTAACAGCCCTTTCTAGAGGTTTGTTGCAAGTGCTCTCTGCACAAGAGACTTGTGATTGCAGGTTAATGTGTGACAGCAGTGCAGCTTCTCTAAGAGATAATCCATGCAGAGCGGCATGCAGGGGGGGTTTAGGTCATCTCTAATCCAGAACTGGACAGGAAGGGGGATGGTAGAGAGTAGAGGAGGCAGGTCTGGCCTGGCAGATGTTGCTCTATGACCTCTGTCAGGCAACCAGGAAAATGAGGATGATGTATTCTCCTGATTTGTGAAAGCTGTCCTCAATTAGTGAGAGACTTGACTTCTGTAGCCAGATATGACTTTCTGAGGGTGCTCTTTTGCTTTTAGCAATCACAGCATGGTGTTTTGAAATGTCTTTGTTGGTGCAATGTGAAGTGTGTGGGATTTAATATTATCAGCTGCAAAGTGATACTTCTGGTCTCTCTCAGACTAATAGCATACTGCTAACTCTGCATAGCCAACCAGTTCTGTCCAGGTATATGTTATGTTATACTATTTACGTTTAACCATTTACATAACTAGATAACATCTATATGCTACACCTTGAATTACAATTTGTTACAAGTATGTGTACCCGTGAGCTTGATAAGAAATCCGTCTTCGTTTTGCTGTGCTACAGGCAAATCTGGGTGGAAGACACTGTTGTCGTGCTTTGTACTTGTTGCTCCAATGTGCATCCAGGCATACAGGAGATAAATTCTGTCTTGCCTAGGGCAGCTGTGGCTCAGGAGGTAGAGCGGGTCGTCCATTAGTTGCAGGTTTGGCAGTTGGAACCCTGGCTCCACCTGTCCACATGTCAGCTCCTCCTGTCTACATTTCGAAATATCCCCAGATTGTTCCAAATGGTCATGCCAACTGCCTTGCATGGCAACTCTGTGTGTGAATGTGTGTGAATAGGTGCTTTGTAGGAAGGTAGGAAATTGCTATGTAAGTGGTATCTATTTAACATTTCCTGCCATTATCAAATACCACTTTCTGATTGGGAAGAAGAGGTTGTCAGATCCTCTAACAATGTCTGAAACCGTCTATCCAATTGTGGAATCGGAGAGGAGAGCCAGAATCAGCCATTTTTTGTAACTTTCCAAAACAGTCAATCTGAGAATCACGCCTGCCTTACACAATGGTTGGCCAGGTGTGCAGAGGTGTAAAAATCTTTTTTTAAACTTTATATGCGTGTGCAGCCAAGTGCAACACTATGAATACCTTTGAGGTGAAACTTACCAATAGAGTGCACCATTGTCCACGTTTGTACATTTCATCCAGAGAATACAAAGACATGTTCTTTTCAAGGAAATTGAGGAGGCAGTGGGATGCAATCAGGAGGGCTTTGTGTGTGGCCATTTTTGACAACATGAACAGCCTTTGTACCTAGACCTAAAGCGTACTGAGGTCTTACTGATGATTTATTGAGATGAATTTACAGTTTGAAAACATCTCAATAGAATGCTTCTTGGTTTCACTTAAACTTTCTTGCCTTGTCTCGAAACCGCAGCTACCCTCCATCCTTCACGCTAATAAGGCAATTAGACACAAACATTGGCTGGAGCATCATCTTAATGATCTTACAATCACCTGAAGAGTCATCAGTGATGCATGATAATTACAATGTCAACTCCACATCCCCCCAAAAAGGCCACAAGAGGAAGGAATGTCAAAGTAACTATGCAACTGTAACTAGCAGTTAATTGTAAATAAAAATATTGGTTTAGCTTAGAAAGTCTGACTCATCTACATGCTTATCACCAGCCTCACCTACTGTGTTGATGTGTCTAATGAAGTCAGGCACTAAAATAGACAAGTACAAAATAAATGTGGCTGTTTGTGTCAGATGCATCCCAAATAATCCCAAGCTGTTGCTGCTACCATGGGAGTTGAAAGGAGAAACGTAAATTGTATAAACAAAATAATACTGCAGCATCACAATCTGCTTTAAGGAACGGCATCACACACTTATTAAGGCCTGCTGTGCATTATGTAGAAAAAGCCACAGCAGAGCACTTTCACACTACAGGTTTTCTGTGTCTGTAGGTTTTTGATTAAGGAAGCTTGCATTGTTACGCTTCATCTAAATCAGTTTAATATTTTATCATTTGAAAATATATTGGTGGACATTCACTTTCCTATATCAAGACCTTCTAAAGCAATAAATGAAAATAACTTTTATAAATATCATCAATATGTAATAACAAAAAAGTAACCTCCTGGTCACAACTGTAACCCTAGACCTGGCAAAAAAACCTCTGTTGTGAAGTTTGTGGATGACACCACCGTCTTTGGCTGGATTTCAAACAACGATGAGACTTCATACTGTGAAGAAATCGTCTATTTTTTGAGCAGCTTACTGCCCATGTCAGCAAAACCAAGGAGTTGATTGTTAATTTTTCTAAAAAGGAGGTGATGACGCATACTCCTGTCTACATCAGTGGAGCTGAGGTGCTGCAGGTGAACTGTTCAGCATCACAGAGAACCTACCATGGTCATCTCACATCTCTACGCTGGTGAAAAAAGCTGAGAAACAGCTGTATTTCTTACGGAAACTTGAGAAGGCTAAATTCCTGTGCCAAGTTCTAGTTAACTTTTACAGAGGAACAATAGAAAGCATCCTGACTGGCAACATCACAAACTGGCATAGGATGTGCACGACCCAGGACCGGAGGGCTCTGCAGTGGGTGATTTAAAAACAACTCAGAAGATCATTGGCACCCATCTACCAAGCATCAGTGAAGTTTTATTTCTTATTTTTTATTTAAGACTTGTTATTTATCCACCCATCTAGTGTATACAATTTTTATACCTGATAACGTTTGCTTATTGTGAGTAGCATAAAAGAAACTAAAACTACAGTCTACCTTGAAATTCACGTCACAGATTGATGTTGTGCAACACTATGAAAAGAATTCTCCTAAGATACAACTGCTGCCATCATGTACAGTTTACAAAGACTTGCTGGAGCCAAGGCTATTTGATAAGAGCTCACTATAAAAGCCAGGGACACATTGTATTAGTCTTGAAGACATAACAGCTTCAACTGGACTGCTTCAAGCTTACATGAATAACAACATTGAAATAGATTTTATAACCACTTTCTCCTGTCTTATAAACTTAGGATGTGCATGTTTCCAACTTCATTTAATGTTGGAGGGCTAGTAAAGTTTTAACACACTTGTTGTGAGGCTGATCTGATAATTCTTCGCCTTATACATATGAGTCACACGCTGAGGTAAAGTAATTTCTTCCTCCTGGCGGCACAGCAAGCAGCGCTAAGATGTGAATGAAAAAGCGGCTTCAGTCGGAATTTGTTTCAAAACCTGATTTAGAGCGGTAACTTTCACCCTGTTGCTGCATGAAATGTAAGAGAAAGATACTCTCTTCTTCCTGTTGTTTGTGATTTAAAAGAGCCAGCGCTGCCCCAAATTGGCTCTTGAAGGTCCTGCGGGACTTGATCCAGTATCTGCATGCTTCCTCAGGGGGGATTCGGGCGGGGGGAGGGTGGAGCAGTGTGGTGATGTTCTCCCGTATGTACCAAATCACAGAGGGACCTCTCAGTGCTCGCTAAGAACCTGCTGGCTAATCTGCATAACAGCAGTATTTTCTGATATATTGTGACTCAACCTTGATTTTAATTGAAACGGAAAAGTGCATCACCCACCAAGTGTCCCAGCTTTCCTGCGAAGGGGGGTAATCAAAACCAATTGGACATCCGGATCTCTGCCACATCAATTAATGGTTGTTTGTAGTGGGTGTAGAGGGCCACGTCCCTGCCAGGGCCAGGAGAAATTGCTAGTGTGACCCACATGACAGAAAAAGCCCTTGTGTTTTTGAAAGATAAGCCTCAGAGCCATATGTGTTGACAGGACGAGCGCAGGTTGGTTGGGAGAAAGACTTGGTAATGTCTGCACACACAGGTCTCCCCTGAGATGTCTTGCAATACTGCTGTCTCCTCAACACAAGACGGGAGCTACAGTGTTTGTTTGTAGTTGTCAACTGGTGAGGAGAGATGCAGTCAGAGAAGGGAGGGAAGTGTCTAAAACAAAGAAAAATTACCTGTCAGAAGAAACAAATAAAATAAACCAAACTACACTCTATATTTTGTTGTTATTTGGGATAATGGGGATTAAATAGTAAAATGTGCCAGAATTTCCTCATAAACCTCACAACATATTTGGGGTTTTAGTAGAGCCTCAGATTTGTGAAGTGATCCACTGTTTGGAATCAAATGTTTGTCATGTTCCTGACCATAAAGAAAAGTTTAAACCACAGTTACCATCAGGTTTCTTCAACTTTCATTGAGGAGCAAAAATCAGCCTTTAAACTCAAAAGATATGAAGATTTAATACTTATCGCGATAATTATTATATCAAAAGATATGAAACATTTTATCTTGATAACATTTTTGGCCGTATCGTCCAGCCCTAGGTTTTGGCTTAAATGAGATGGACCAGAGTGTGTAGACACAATTATAACCAATGTTTCAAAGGTGGATTGTGACGTCAGACACAGTCAAACTGAATCAACAATAGAGAACAGTGATATACATGACAGACATATGGGAGATCGACTGGCATTTAACAAACCAACAATTGATTTATTTTAAAGTTGAATGATGTTTTAAAAGTGTCCATATTAGTTTGTCTCATGTATTCAATACCAGCTATGAAGATCATAGCTCAGTCTTTTTCCCTAATCTCCCATGAAGTGAAATTTGTGAATGAATGACACAAGTCCACAAACTAATAATATTATGAAATATGGGTCTTCTTTTTACTTTACTTGTTTACTTGACCTGTGCTTATGTATGATAATTATATAATAATGGTTTGTTTAGCACATTTAGATTAGTGGGGACAAAATTGCAAACGCTCTTTCACATTTCATATCCACGGGAAGATGGATTGCTGAGGGTGGTGCAGCACACCTGCCTCCGGATGCCCGAGGAAGCCTGAACAATGCACCTGATGGTTTGCAGTAATATTTAGTACAGCCTCTCATAGTTCTTTGTCCGTGTTGAGCTGCTGTAGCGTAGTGTATGGACCCTGAAAGTCCATTTCTTAATAATCCTGTTTTCATATTGTTTGACTAAACATAACATCATGTGGTGCTGTCAAGATGTGACGCACAATCAAACCCCGACCAATACTGAATTTTTGAGGCCTACATAGATTTTGAAGAGTTTAAATAATTGGACATGTATATCAGCAGATAATAAGCTTTTTACATGAACACTTGGCAAGCATAAAGCACCCTTTATTCATAAGTGTACTGAAGAGTTGTGACAAAGATATATAAACTGAGTTGGATATTTTATAGTAGAAAAATGCACTTGTCAGCAGTCTCTGATGGACAAACTATATAATAGAGACTCTTCTCAATCATCTCAAATGTATCTTTAGCACTTCTGTAGTGCAATAGATTGCATATTGGCTGTCACATACTGTATGCTTATACTGATTTATGTGTAATAATCTAATATCGGCCGATGTTTTGGCCTGTCTTGATTGATTGATTGCCCTATTTTCAATGTTGTTAATTCTGCAGTTTTCAACTGAGGTGTATCACAATAGCTTTATCTAATGTTATAGTCAAACAGGGGTCAGTTAGTGGTAGAGATGCACTCATGCAGCCCACTGCATGGATTGTTATCGGCACCAATATTGACCTTATTAAGAAGATGAGGTATTGGCCAGATGTGCCCCAACTGTGATGATGAATGAGGTCAGGTGTGCTTCAAATCAAAGAAGTTAGTGCAGCAGTGCTTTGTTCTACACAGGAGTATGAAGGCAATATACTCTGGGGCTCTGCCATGTAGTGCAGAATTTTAAAACTGATTCTAAAACAAACTGGCAATGTGAGTAATGAGGCTAAAACTGATGTGATTTTCTTTCTAAGCCTGCAGAATGTTCTCTTTTGCCCACTGAGAGCACATATCCTCACAAACCTGATGATGCCAGAAAAAGACAGCGCAGTTGTCAGGTGCAAATGAAGGATTTAATATTCCCCCATGTACAAACCTCATTTACAGTCAGAAAATTATGATTACTCACACATTTATTGTCTTTTCTGAGTTTCTGATACTATGTGTAAAACTAGCAGCACCAATTCAGAGGCCAAGTTATATTAACACAGACATCAATCATACCTGATACCGATACTCCATGCTAACGCTTGAGAACACTGTGTGATAAAAGGCACTTGCAGAGAAAACATGTTTTAGGAGATAAACAATTCACTAAAGTAGCTGCTCATTGCATACAGTATAGCAGTAATGTTAGTGTAAATGTTTTCTACTAAAAACTGTATTCCTTTAAGGGCTGAAGAGTAGAATGTGTGCCCCAAACCATCTGTTGCCTCTCCCAGACCAAAAACCATTTCCAGACCTTTGCAAAACGTAGGGCTGCATCAATTCAGCTGAAAACACCCCCTGAGCCTCATAACGCTGAGTTCATTGTAAAGAGTGATTTCAGCGCTGCTGTGCCCAGCACAGTAGAATCCTATTAAGAGTCTATCTGCAAGCTGTCATGCAGTAGTAATGAGTCACTGTAGTGTCCCATGTTTTCCTGTGACTAACCCAGCACTAACAAAGCGGGCCAGATTGTCAGGCTGTTCACATTATGGGTTATTATTACTGGTGCTGTCGCTCAACAGGAGCCATCAAGTGTTTTAAGTTAGCAGCAATTCTGCTTCATCAGATACAAACTCTGCCTCTGCCCTCCCTTCATCCCACTAAGCACATTATGTAATGATAATGCCAGCTATTACACAGATCCATTTGGCGTCTGGAGCTGTCATCAGTGGGGAGAAATTTTGTTTTGGCTTCAGTTTGTCACACTTTGAATGCACTCATCGAGGAAGTGTGTTTAAATATTGCTGGAGACATGGACTTTTAAAAAGCTTTTAGTGTTTGAAATGTAAAATCCTGTTTTTATGAGAATTAACTACAGAGTGTTTCCAAGAGGATTGCTTGATCCCCATTAACGAGAGGCAAAAGGATCAGTTCATTTGCCTAAATTAAATCCTTGTGTCTGACCACATCTATGTCAACACCAAGAGATGAATCAAAACTTATCCAGCTTAACCCCAACTGTATTAAGTGGACACTCTTTCCACTGAAAGTCCACCAGTTTTAGATTTACAGCCTCTCGTCTCTTTGGTATCCTTTGGTGTAAAGCATGAGCGTGCTGGGTGCAGTCTAATGAGGCCACATTAAAGGATATCTAAATTTCAAAGCTTTCACATTGTTACAAATGATTGACATTTGCAGTTAAGTGACTATGTTCACGTGTATATTATAAATATTTATTTTCCAGCAACTTGGTCATAGACAGTTAGGTTTGCTAAAATCATTTACTGTAAAAAAACAAACAACAGTTGGTGATTTTTAAAGCTCGATTAATTCACTCTATAGCAGAGCCTGAGTAACTTTCATTTCCTTTAGCAGTTGGCAGTCATTTACAGCAAAAAAGTTCAGTTAAAACCACTGAATTCTACATGCTCGACGTTAAATACAGACAAATCTAGAAATTAGCTGGTGGAGAAAGTTGAACATACATAACTACTAAAGAAACTACTTTCATGGAGACCAAACTAGAGCTTAAAGAAGAGTGAATATTAGGCTTCCATTCATAAGGTGGACACAAACACAACTCCAAATGAATGCTAATGTTGCTCTGTGTGTGCTAGATCATTAAATAGTAGATGTGTGACGAGACACTTAACTCACAAAACGAGACGAGACACGAGACGATATTTTAACACTATTTTAAAAAAATCTTCAGGGCTGAATTATATGAAAATTTTGAGCTTAAATAGTTAATTTCCTGCATTCAGGTGAAATTTACCCCAATTTATAGTTGGAATATTTTTATTCATGTAAAAGGAAACCCAAAATTCAGGTGGCAGTTGACAATTTAAAATCTAAAATTATACAGAATAAGATTCTGTATTTTACATGCAGATAGGACTGAGTCTTCCCTCTTTGTTTCTTTGTTTGGAAGTGACCTCTTTAAATGTGATTGTGGCACCTTTTCACCTCAATGATAAATTAATTTATTTATTAACTGATATAAACCTAGACTGTAATGGCTCCTGTGTCTCAGCAGATCTCATATTCAAAACAGTATTCACATTCAGAATCTCTCCCACATATCTGTGTTCTCTGACATGTCGAGAAAAAAGTCGTAATATTATGCGACTAACGTCATTATTTAATGAGAACTCTACCTGCCTTGCTGTGCAGTAAGTCCTTGCTCTGCTGGTATATTCGCCTTCAGACCATTTGACTGGCAGTCTGGGACTGCATGTTATATGTGAAATGAAAACTAACTGAAACACTTCTGATCAGGCAGAAATCTCTCCAGAAATCCACACGTATGTTAACTTCGCCACCTCCAGTAAAGTGGAGCTTTAGCAGAGCAAGGCTGCGCCTCCGTAGATGTTTATATTGCAAATATCTACCAGCTACGTTACCACTCGTCACAACTGTCTGGACTCAGCGCTACAGCACGTTCCCTTAATGCTGGTGTCGCATCAGCTGGGAGGAGTTGATTAGCTCCGCGAGTTGACGTTATATAACAGTTTTACATTTGTTTTTCACAGCTTGAGAAAGTGAATGTGTGGCGCGAGAGCATGGGAAAAATGTAAGTTGTGTGAGTGTCGCTCACACATCTAACATTTTTAATCTCGCAAGATCTCGTGGCACCAGCAAAATTGATTAATGTAGCGTTAAAAATGGAAAAATCATTGTTTGGTGTTTACCAACTGATCATTGATGAAAATATAGACCTGTTTTACTGCTGCATTTACAAATATTACTGAAGTTGATAAACCTTGTCAACGTTAGTTCCTCTAAAACCCATTAGTTATAGGGAGTGTTAATCATTTTCAAGCTTTTGTTCTTCTTTGTTGTTAAAGGTAATTTAATTTTAAGTACCTTAAAGTACCTTAAACTTTAGGCGCTTTTACACTGCCTTGTTTTCCATGATTATTACACCAATACGCCAGCTCACTGCGCTATAAAAGGTACCGACCTGGAAAGGGGTGTCTTATTTGTTTCGCCTCTGGGCTGGGAATGTTGGTAGTAAGAGAGCCGCAAGTACGTCTGTGTGAACAGGTGTGGCGTTTCAACGCTGTTGGGTAACAAGTCACGGCCTCTTTTTTTTCACAGTCTAACCTGGAAAGCAGGATTGCTATGTGAAATCACACATGGTTGCGTGATTATGCCGCAATCTTTTGTTCAATATCAATGAGCAAATGCGAAATATTGTCTCTGTATAAAAGCGGCTTTTATGTGGAAAAAACTATTCAGTTAATATTTGGAGCAAGGTGAGCTGGAGCCATAGACTGTATATAAAAAGGAGCAACTAGTGGCCATTAGAGGAACTGCAGATTAAGGCTCTGCTGTGGTTGCATATGTTACATGTCAAATGATATAGTCCACATTTCCACAAAGGTCTTAACATCTGCAACATTAATGCCCACTCCCACCCTAGTATAAACATAACTGCATACCCTATTCATGTCTGTTTTTGGAATATGCAATAGACGGCGCTCAACAGATGACTTTTTTTTATATCCTGTTGAAACAATAGAACAAAAATTTTATGTGGGGAATACTGCCTACCAGATCTCCACTACTTCCAGTTGGAGCACTTAAGGTAAAAATATCCTCCTGATTAGACAGCAGAGCAGAACTCTTCAAACCTCCACATGTAGCTGAAAGATAGTTTTTCCATTAATTTTGAAAAATACTGTAGATAAATGGTATACTAATCTGGAGATAAGTTCTCCAGTTGTTCCATTTTTTGGTCTTTAATAATATCTAAAAAGTTGTGTTCTATCAGTGGACCAAAAGGTGAGCTAAGCTTTGATCAGAGGAGCCCAACACTTCTTGCTTGGCCAAAGAAGCTTCCTTTCATTCCTCAGAGTCTCTCTTGTTAATCCCTGGGAAGATGCCAAACTCATGTTCAAAGTTTTTGCAACCCACCTCAGCTGGATCGATAACGGGTCGTTGCCCTGCTTTTTTGGACTCTTGGAAGCGACATCTTAGAATTTCAGTCCTTCAGTTGCTGCAGCCGCAGGAGGGGAAACACAATGAGTGGTACAATACAGCTCTGCTATAGAAAAACTAAAGACCGCAATGTCTGACCTCAGAGGGGAGTGTTGGCCTGAAAATGCTTTCTGAGCTCACCTGGACTAATACCAGCCAGGCAGGAGGATTTCCTTGTGTAGGTGTATTGTGTGTTTTCTTTATTGTCTGCTAAAGTGGATTAGAATCCCTTGGGGTTAGGGATGTCTGTCTTGCCAGATGGTCTCCCTTCAACTGGAGGCTTAAAGATTATGTATGTAATCTCTAATCACACTGTACTTAACTCAAAGAAAAATTACATTTATTTTCATGGCAATTTAATATATTTTTTAAATTTAAATAGGATGACTTCAAAAAGGAAAGGCCATGGGGTCACTGAAATCAAATGTATCCCATTGGGAGCAAGAAATTGCTATAGTTTTATCTACAATCTACCCAGAATCTATTATTTATGTATTGATTAATAAAAGTGAAATACAAGGAAGTGAAATTAATCAGAAAAATAATAATGAAGTGTCACAAATTTGTCATTCAAGTTTCCAGCATTTATTGACTGTTGCCCTTTAGTTGCGTCATCATTGCGCCTTCTTCCTCTGCTTTTGTGTAATGACACATGATGAGTTTATCTCCAGTGGAGAGAAACACGCATTCATTTGCATTTTCTTTTGTTTATTTGGCAGAATCTTGTGTACTAAGTGAATGTTTTCAGATTTTGGTATTTATTTTGTACACGAGTAAATTTTGCATGATGGTGATGCTAGAGCAAACGCCAGAGGAGGTCACCAAAAAGATTAAGAAACATTCTCTTGACAGCGTTAATTTCCACAGCAAATTTCATGGCCGTTGTCCAAAATACATTGGTCTGGATTAAAGTTTGGGATCGATTTATACCAGCTGCGTGCAAAATTACACATTATTTTATAGGAAGTAAAAGGACTGATTTAAAATAAGAAAACATCTAACATTTAAAAAGAAATATGAGTAACTGTGTTGAATAAGACATTAAATATCTCCAGCAGCTGTTTTGAATTTAAAAGAGCAATATCTCTGCCTCAGTTGAAAGATGAGGTGAAGCTAATTCCACAAGATTACAAATCAAGCACTTCTCTCTGTATCGTGTGACATTTAATTGTCATGTTCAGCATTAAAAGCTTATTTAGTATGCATGCTGCGTCTCTGATAAAATTCATCAAAATATCATCACTGCGAGGCTTATATAAAGATGACTCGTCCGCTTCTGGCAACCCCACAAAGTAGCAGTGCCTGAGTCATCTTTTAGGAAGCCATGGGTCTGTAAAAACTCAGAAGGCCAGAAAAATTACATTTCCCATGAAAGTCCACTTTTATCAATAAATGCAGGGGCGGTTTTCATGGTGTTACTTTACAGCCTCTAAACCTCCACTTTGAGTGAGGAGGGAAATGAAGAGGAGTTATAACTGTACCTCATGTTACCGGAAAAGGTTGGTGGACCAAACAATGCCTGCTTGTGTTAGCTTATTTCATTATTTCTGTTCACAAGTGTCCATTATCTTAATTTTTATTAAAACTACAAAAGCTTTTCTTTTAAATGACTTATTGTCTTTGTAGTTTCACCTAAATGAAAGTAGGTGAGTAAATGTTCAGTTTATACCCGTTTATACTAGTTTTGTTAACTGTGCAATCACCAAACAGCATAAATGTGGTATGTGAAGGCCCTTACAAACACTGACTTAATTGTTGAACCTTTCTAAAGTGATTTAACTGTCCTTTGGTAACCAGTGGTAAAATCACACATTGATGAGTGGTCCTAAGAAAGCACTGCTATCTAGTTTTACTTGTAAAACTCCATTTTAATCCCCCTCTCACTCTATTCTTCTCAGTTTGCTGAGATTAAATATTTGACTATGGGACTCTATTAGTTCCAGCTGTTCTCTTTGCTGCTTCATATTCACACGGTCACTCATCTTGATTTGTATTCTGTCTTGAACTGTTCCAGTGAGGATGGATAGATGTCCATGACTAGCAGCCCTGTACCACTACTTACTGTTACCTTTTATTCACAGAGATGCTTTGAGGTGTCTGCAGCAGCGTTGCCCTCATTTATACATCCTAACATGCACTGTAGGGCCTTGTGTTATTCTTCACCACGTTAGCAAGTGCAGATAACTTAAGCATCATAAAAAAATCACATCAATAATCCCTTAAAATGTAAATCTGTAAGTGGAAACACAACCTTTGTCATAGATGTGCTGTGACACTGAGTGAATGTTTTACAGAGCGGTGTTTGATGTGGGGGTGCTCCATGAAAACTATACATCAACGTTTTTCTGTCAGTACTAGCTCTATTACTGACAGCAGCAACCTGTTGAAAGCCCACAATCATACTTTAATACTATGAAAGTCATCATTCTTCATGGTTTCTGATCCCTCTGCAATAAATTAGTTGCCAATTTTGATTGCTTCAATCATTTCAAGCTACCTCAAGGCACTTCACTGCAAAAGGCCCCCACATGGCCTTTCCCAGATGAAGCCAGGTGTTGTAGCACAGAGCTTTTTTTCTGTTTGTGCAGAGAACCACTGCGATATAAAAATGGCTGGTTAATGTAACTTTTGTTCTCCTGCCAAGTGAGGTGGTAATTCCAAGCACTGTCAATACAGGATCAGCTCTGTTTTAACAGGAAAGCAGTGAAAGAACAAAGGGTTTCATCAGACAATTGGGCTTCTCAGAGGAACATCCACCCTGTCCAAAGTCTGTGCAGTATAACATCTCACTCCCACGATTAGAAGAAATGTTACCAGTGAATGTAATCCTGACAGTAATTTGGTTTTATCCAAATCGTACCCGGCAAAGCAAATTAGTAGAAAATAAACATTTTTGTAGAGGACAGCGTGTCCCTGTAGTATCTTTAAAATAGACTCTTATTGATACGTTATATTTAAAAGCAGTGGTGTAAGAAGTAGGCCTTTAACTTAAACCTGCAATAGCTGATTTATTACCCACCTTTTAAGTTGACATGGTGAACTTGTTAGTTTACGCACACAACCAGAAATAACAGACCAACATAATCATTCACTCTCTTTTAGCTCTCTTTTTGGTCTCCACCAACTCATACAGGAAATATCTGGCTCTTTTGCTGCTAAGTGCTCCACCATGTTCACCAGCCTGTGTCTGTCTGCTGTTTGGTGCTGAGCTTGTAATGTACAGTGGGTTATTAGTGCTTTTCACTGAAAACAGCTAGATGTCTGCTGCAACCAAAAACACAATGAGCTGAAACTCTCAATGAAGCTCTGAAAAGCCGAGGGGAGCTGCATATTAATAATCAAGAGTAGGTCTATCACTAAGAGTGATGCTTTTTACAGTATGGCACTGTTTACACATTGTCATTTGACAAAAATATAGAGTAAAGTAAAAGTACATTTACACTAAATACATTCCACCGCTGCTTCATAGTAATCTTTAACATATAGAGTGGAAAAAAAGCCAGTACCTCTTCGCTCATCTCCACTCGATTAGCATTTGTTCTCATCCCACCAGGTAGGAATCTGTATCTTACTGAAGAGCACATCAGAACAAAAATCCCACACAGTGCTCTAAACATTAATTCAGAGGGTAGAATCATCACTACATTTCCAAGAACTGATGCTGAGTTTGACTCCCTGCAGGTTCTTATCTTTTTGTGAGTGTTGACTCATGATGTCTCTACAAGTCTCTTAGTTTCTTTTGAATTGTTTGTTAGTCTTAAACCTACAGTACACTCCTGCACAAACAAAACTAAGTAAGCACAAAGTATTTCATCCTTTCGTCAGCGAGTAGTTTTACCTCAAAGCAATTATTGATTGTGAGAGCTTAGAAAACCCCCAGTGTATTTTTTTTTCCAAGGAGAGTGGGTTGACTGCTCTCGGATGTCTCTGTGGCTAAAAGTAAAATAACTTTTAGCTAAAGAAATATAATTTCTTTAGCTAAAACACAGCTGTTTTTTTAAAAATATCAGAGTCCTGGTTGCCTACCAAAACAGTATTTACTGAAAAAAGAGCCAAAGTGGAAATGGGAATACTGCCTCACATTATGTAGGCGAGGAAACTGACAGAAAGATAAAAATACATGCAGTATGTGTATAAAATGTGTCAAACAGGATGGAAAACACTTGGCCTATACCAATGTTGTTGCACAAACTTCCATTTTCTCTTATGAAAACCTCTTCATTCAACAGAGTAGGATTAGAGAATTGAGTTGTATGTTTTAAAGAGTCCAGCTCTTGAAAGTTCTGTCATTAGTAAATGAAATCTGCACTTATATTACAGGGGAGGTTACTGCAAAACAGCCTCATCTGCAGGAATCAACATTTGTGTCAAGCACAATGCCTAACCGGAGTACTCTCAACCTCCTGAAATGACATTAAAATGAACAAAACTCACAGATGTTAGATGCAGACCTTCAAGCTTTCCGCAGACGTTAAATTGCATAATTGAGTAGAGAAATGAAGTTATTTCATCTCCTAATTTCCTCATTCATTCGTCTCAAAGTCAGACCCTCATTACTGTGAGATTCAGCTACCCTTTTAAGTGTGGGGAAGATGAAGACCACTTGGTCTTATCTGTGAAAACATGCAATGGACTCCAGGACTGAGAAATCATACATAACTTATACGTGCAGCCCATACCAACCATCTGATTTTGCCGTCAAAATGAATCAGACTTTGGTTTGATCCGGTGTGCTCTGACGCACGGTAGTCGATATCAAGAACATTAAGTGTGATAAATAAAGAGTGTTTGAATCATCCATGAGTTCTCACTCAGGGTAAAATACTGAATCAATCCTGAACTGACCAAATGTGTCTTCATTTGCTGACAGATACTGACAGCTGATTGCTAGTGTATGTCTATAATTTCCTTGTAGTTATTTGCTTTCTTGGCCATTGCATTGTATATTTTCACAAATCAAGTCCCACGTTTACTAACTAAAGTCATGACCAAGCTGACATCAACGAACCGGCAGCAGACGGCCAGCTGACAGCCAACACGTGCAAGGGTTCTACATGTGAGGAAATAATGGCAGTGGTCTGTATAAAAGGTGAAAATGTGTCTGCCCTCAGTTGTTTTCTTGCTTCGATGCAAAAAAAAAAGCACAGACGCTCAATGGCGGCCAAGTAGTGCCCACTAGCAAGTTGTCAGCTTGGTGTGCCTAAATACTTAAAGCTCAGCCGTTAGAGAATTTTCGTCATGTGAATTTTTTCGTCATATGAAGTATTTGTTTTGTAAAAATAAGACAATCATGGTTACAAGATGTGCTTTCAGCCATTTCATTCTGTGCCACTATGGCCTGCACTGTTGCTGCTTACCACACTGTCTGTTTTGATACTACCTTCAGATGCTAAAATCCACCCAGCTACCACTACTACCAGTAATCATGTAGTTTACAGGGTTGATTTACATCCTCCCTACCCAACCACTTATTCGCATGCACTATTCTGTCACTCTCCACTGACAGCACTGCATCTGCTGCAGCCTCACTAAGCTTGCAAGTTGAACAGCTCCCGTCCACCATCTTGGCTGTCCGTAAAGTTGGGAGACTCGTCGCTGGGAAGTGAAATACAAGCTGTTACATATATAACTACAATTCTATGAATTCTTCATTATTTCCAGATGTGTTGTCTAGGCATTACCACAGTTGAGTGAGGCTGCAGAAAGTAATTTTTTTAATGGACGGAGAGGATTTAAGGTATACGTACAGATTATGATTTATAATTTAATCAAATTAGGTTAAATGAAACCCTTGTAAACATACAGAGGAATGTCCTTTCCAGTCATTTGAAACATGAAATACAAATAAGCAGCATTATAGAAAATGTCACTCTAATAGGCTGTTCAGAGATTCAGTCTGCTTTGCAGCATTGCTTTTTTGTGAAACACCATTTTACCATCCCTCATCAAGGTCAACCCCTCCCCCCACTGCACTCCCGCTGTAGAGATTGCGGTTTCTCTGAAAAGCTCCATTTGTATAGATCTGAGTGCAGTTTGATCAGATCCTGCTGGCTCTAATGAGTCGGCAACACCTTGGTAAGCTGCCCCTTGATCCCTCCAGAGATGCATTTACACCAAACACCATAAGGTCCAAAAGTAGCACAATGGTGCCATACTGCTGTTTGACTGAGGTTTTCACGGCCTTTTAGGGTCCCGTCTTCCTGTTTGACTTTCATTCATGCTAGATCAGGTATGTTCCGTCTATTGAATTAGTACAGGAAAAGTTGAACATTATTCTTCATGTCCAGTGTGTCATCATGCTAAAGTTATAGGAAAACAAATTGTGACAGTGCACAGTCAATGCAGTGTACTGTGTCTGCATATACTGTGCAATAAATGTCAGAAAGACACACAGCACAGTTGTGTGTTATTTTCTGTGTGTTACGGGTAGCTAGAGAAAGCCAGAATGGAGATATGAAATTGTTTCTTAGGTCTGTCTGAAGATAGATTGTTTATATGCTGTGTTTTCTGACCTGCCCCTATGACCTTGTATGGTTTCTCTGACTCTGGAATTGAAGGATTGGGTAAAAGACTTGAATTAAGTTTTCTGGTATTCCAGTCAGCCAGCCTATTCAAGGTGCAACCAAACCTGATAATAGAGTCGCCTCACTATGGGAGGCTCAGGTACAAGTAAGGTTACAGGCTACCTGCAGGCTGTATGACATTTTAAAATCAAAGCAAACTCACCCAGCAGCAGTACACCAGGGCTCCTCTTTGTTTGATAAATGTTAGACTGATTGCCTGGAAAAGTAGATGTAGTTTTATTCCATTTTAATGCATATTCAATGAAGGTCCATGTTGACTTTGCTTGTTTAGATTTTTCTTTATATCTTGATATTGCAGATTTAATTTTGGATTGCACATCTGATTAAATTCAGAACTCATTACTTTTATTTGTTAATTTTCCAGCTCAGTGTAACTATATTAAAATGTAAATTGTTTAGTTAATAGTTTTGTTTTTCCAATAGACAAACAAGTGAGACTAGCTAGACTGGGTGAGACGCCTGCCTTTGGTGTGAGAGACCCGGGTTCAATCCACCACTGTCCGTGAGCAAGACACTTAACCCCTAGTAGCTCCAGAGGCAAGCGACCTCTGACATTTATACTAACTATAAGTCACTTTGGATAAAAGCGTCACCTAAATCAATAAATGTACACTTTTTGCACTATAAACAGAATCACATAGATTCCTGTTGGCATATGATGTAAGTACACGTGATTTCTTTCTAATAAATCCCTTACTGTGCCAACTAGTGTTTTGGCGGTGTAATTGCAGAGCAATGCAGACACCAGTTGCCGTAGCTACATGTGTAGACTCGACGCAGAAGAATAAATTGGCTTTGTTTATTACACCTTATTAATGGCATTTCTAAACACTGACTTCACTTACAAACATTTATAAAATATATTTATAGTTTATAACCTGGCAATCCAAAAGTTTTTCTTATTAATGGCAGAACATTAGTAAATGCTTAATGAACCATTAATAAAATGATTAGTTACAACTTATAAACCCTTTAAAGAGGTACTTTATTGGGCAGTGTTACCAACATTACTAAACATGTAAGCAGAGAGGGAGAGAATGTGGCATAACTCGGAGAACAAATGCTATCTTCTAGCAACAAGGCAGTCTCTTCAATCAGGAACATGAAAAGACTGAATGAGCACTTCACAGTGTGCAGCTGACTTGTCTTGCTTGAATGCACTCCATGATGAAGCCCAACCTCTTAATGCTCTCACAGGGTTCATGCGTCTATGAATGTCTTATGCTGTGGCATTGTCTTGCTTTTATTGCTGCTCGTGTGCTGTGTTTATTTCATGGCTTTTTATCAGTGAAGGTGCTACCTCACCGGCTGTGTTTTCTATCATTACTGGTGCACAGTTTACAGATGATATGCCTTGGGTGGGTGGATTTTTAAACAGAAACTACACATTCTACAATCTATACCCAATCTGTTCTTGGTCGGGCCTCACTGGGTTTTGAGATTTATTTTCTGTGTGTGTGGCACTTTTTAAACTTTTTTTGTGATAGTTCACAGTAAGGAGAGACAGGGAACATTATGAGACAGAGACAGAAGATTAAGAGGAGGAGGAGGTCCTGGGCTGGACACAAACTCAGGATGTCATGTTTACATCCCCTCAGGCATTGTGATGCCCTCTCAGTTAAAAAACACAACATGAAGTCCTCTTTGTAAATCTGACCGCAGATTGTTTCAAATGTCGTCAAGGTCTGGCATATCCAAGCAGGAAGCTTACGGTCAGAGAACTGAGGCAAACGCAGAAGTCCCTTAAATCAGATTACAGGTACATTTTGTAAAAATGGTGATTACACATAGGGATTACTTTTTAGCAAAAAGTTTCCATGAAACGGGAATCGGAGTGCTATTTACTATTTATGTGTTTACTGTAAAAACACAAAGCTACAGAGGCATTTGACGCAGATATTGATCGCCAGTAGTTGATTGTGGTTCCAGCTCCCAGTGAATGAATCCGGCAGCTGGACCTGGGACCGAGCACAGCCACAGCACAGAGACAGACGGAGGCCAGCCTGACCACTGGGAATATAGTACGAAGGTGGTTTTCTTGCTGGTTCTGCTCTTGTCACGTCGGGGCTGTGTCAACTAATGTTAACCTGTCTGACATCACCTGCTATTTGCCCATATTTCCAGGAAACACACCTAAAATAACACCAAAATAAATAAGTAATAACTTCTCAACCATTAGGCCTAGATGCATATTTCTACTTGGTCTCCTCTGATAGGTCAGAAGCTAAGGAATATGAATCAACTGTAATACTGAAATAAAGGAAAATATGATATTCGAACGAGAGAAAGGAAACCTAAGAGCTCAGCTATTGGGCAATACCAAGATGGCGGCCGGGGCAATCTTTATACCCAGTGGTTAGCAATAGGCGGCCCGCGGGCTAGAACCGGCCCTTAATTGATTGTGCCTACAAAATAAAAACGCATGAACAGCAATGCTTTATGACAATTTTGATTTCATGGTATGGATTATTTTATAGATAGGTAGGTAGATTAATGTTGTTACAATATAACATGTTGAAATTGAGTGTGTAACTCCCCTCTGCTACAGCAGTGCTGAGTTTAAAAGGGCAGCAGAAACTTCTATATCTCTTCCCAGAATGCAGCAGGGTGAACAGTCTGTGGGTGGGTGGGTACTGTCCTTTAGTATCCTTTGGGTTTTATGTAGGCACCTCAACTCACCGACATCACTGATGCTTGGTACCAATGATCTTGTTACTTGTTAGTAATTGTACTGGATTACATTTTAAAAATAATCTTCCCAACCTTGTCTTCAATACAACATTAAGTTCATTTAGTAAATTATGGTCCCATTTAGAGGAAAATTGACCATACAGCAGACTATGCTTTAGGGCGGGATTATCTTTGATTGACAAGTTGTCGACAAGTCATGGTTAAAATGACAGTTAAATTATAAATTTGAATTACAAATGCACCTAGCAAAGCAAGCTAGCTAGCCCCACACATGACCGTTAGCTCTACCTTTTTATCCAAATATGGTCACGTCCGGAGCCACTGGTTGAAAAAAATCAACATGGCGGCGCCCTATTGGCCAAACTTGAGGCTTCAAAACGGCAGTCCACATACCGTCACGATGACTAGGTCCACTTCTTATACATATAAACTAGGGCTGCAGCTATTTTCTCTCTCTTCCTCCACTTTGCCAACAGCGCCATCATAATCACGTCGTGTTCACAGCGTAAGGGCGATGTGCGACAGTAATAAATGTCCCTGTGAAACACTGTGCTGTATATACATGGATTAAACGAAGCATCAATGCAAAGAATTTGTGTCGAAGCATTTTATGAATCGATTTTATCAATTTAATCGATGAATCGTTTGAGCCTTAATATAAACCTTTATGTAAACAGGAAAACAGGAACCTATTGAGACAGTCTCTTTTACAAGGGAGAACTGTATAGCACAAATAAAACACAATTTTTCAACCATAAGTTGAAAAACAATATAGACACAAAGTTTACAAAATATTTACATAGAAAAAATGCAATGAGTTTAAAATATATAAACAAATGAAATAAGGACTAAATGTAGAGATCGAACTACCATTAATTAAAAACAAGTATATACGTCTGTCAGAATGTCAGATATTCTTTTTTTAATTATATACAGTCCATGGGAATATCACATTTAACCCTCAAAGAAGCATCACATGAGTAATGGTTCATATTTTAAAAAAGCATGTTGGCCTTACATTTCAAACATCAAAACACATTTTTTTTGTATTAATGCCAATGCTGGCAGATCACTGTGGTCTAGACTGAAAAATCTCAGCAACTACTGGAAGGATTGGCATGAGTTTTTGCTCAAACATTCGTGTTGCCCAGAGGATGAACCTTATTGACTAGTGATCCCCTGAATGTTCATCTACCACCACCAGCAGGGCAAGGTTTTCACTCATGAAGTGAAATAAGTCAACATCTACTAGATGGATGGGGACAAACTTTAATATAGACATTCATGGTTCCCAGCTGATAGTGACATTGGTGAAACTGTAGCGCCACCACGAGGTTGACATTAGTGGTTTTGAGTGAAATGACTCAACAAATATTGGATGGATTGTTATTAGTACAGATATGTTCCCTCAGGATTTGATTTGTAATGACTGTGGCGATCCCTTCACCATCAGGTAAATTTTAATTTGTCCAATACTTTGGTTTGTGACCAAATACCAGCAAAGCTGATAACATTCCATCAACCTCAGCCGTACCGACAGGATCTCATCCCACGTCATCAAATATTAATGCTTTGACATAGCGTTAGACTCACAATGTACCCTTCAGTGTCGATATGAAATTCCCTTTTAAAGATATGGATAACCCTCTGAAATGGTCACAGTTTGGTTAGGTTTAGGCCCAAAAACGACTTGGTTAGGTTTAAGAAAAGGTCATGGTTTTGGTTGAAATAAGTACATTATATGACATAACTTACGTACGTAACGTTATGTAATTTAAACTTTTATAACTCAACTTTGACTAAACTACGTCATGTGACGTGGGTGGGTTACACTTTGTCAAAGCGTCTGTATTTGACGCCCTGGGATGAGAGTGGACTGGCTGTGCAAATGTTAGTCATCATGCTAAACTTAACGCAAACTGTGCCTAAGTACAGCCTCAAGAGGCCTTGTATTGGTCAGGTGCTGTTGTCTCTATCAGATAACTGTCGTACTTCTTAGAGTGTAATTTGATGAATACACATACATGTAATTCTTCTGAAGCTGTACAACCTAAAAATTACCCAGAAGCACCTTCAATCTGCACTAGATGTGCTGCTTTCCATAATGGCTTTCAGAGAACCAGTGTGTGCTGATAAGTCTGCAGTTGCAATGGTCAAATTGTCTTCCATATGTCCGTCCATCATTACAAACACAAAGTTAGACCTTAACCTTAGCGTTTCCAAGGAAACCGATCTCAAACTGACTGATGTGTATGAAATAATCTACTAATGCTGCATACTGGGTGTTAACCACAGGGTTCAGGAAGTGACAGGATTTTCAGGGTCTGTTTACATTTCTTATCAGGTCAGGTACAGTGTGCCTGTAGTACGTTACTTTGGAAAGCACATTTACCTCTTGGCCTTTGTACATGGGCAGGCACTCTTTTCTTCGTCTCGAGAACGTCTCTACCTTCACTCTCATCCTCATCTGTTTCCTTCTGACTGCTCTCTCTGATTGAAAATGACTTCCTCATCCACATCACTTGTCTCCTCGCACAGAGCACAAGGGCAAGAATCTGCGTCTCTGTGTGTATGTGTGTGACTTCAGTGGGAGGTAAAATCCACTGAGATCACATATGTGTAGGTTGAGCACTTACAAATGTTCTCCTTGCGTTTGTCTTTGGAATAAATCATTAAAAAACAGCCCATTTGCACGAATGTGTGTTTGGGATTGTGCCCTTTGCAGTGTGTAAACTATTGATCCTATCAAAAGCTGTCAAAATTCTTTATCATAATTCATTTAAAACAGGCTTTTGAGCCAACTGTCATCACTATGTATTAGGGGTGGGAGAAATAATCGATTCTTAGATGCATCGCGATGTGGATGTGGAAGATTATTAATCAAATAACAAATGCCTAAAAATCGATTTAGACAGAGAGACCAGTGTCCCCCTATATTCGTCACCGCTGTGGAAGGAATAACCACCCCACTAAAATGTCACAGAATCATTAATATCAATGCGCAACTAATTATTTTAAGTATTACACTGCGAGCATGGAGACGCTCGGCAGCTCTCTGTATCCTGTGTGTGAGGCCGAGCGAGTGAGAGAGAGCGAGCGGCAGAACTTGATGGTGAAAGTTAGCGGAGGAAAATATTATCAGTAAGTTTCAGTCTGCCAGTAAACGTGCAGCGTAAGTCACTGTGTGTCCGTTAATAAAAGTCTGTAGTTTCCCCAACGGCTGGAAAAGTGAAGGCTGTTAGCGCTAGCTAACATCTCCCTGCACTCTGTCCCCCAGACTCCGGACTTTTGGGGACAGAGCCTTCAGCGTCACAGACCCTCTGGATTTCATCCCCAAAGAGATCCAAAATGCTCCCTGTCAGGACACTTTCACAAATCTACTAAAACCCAGCTCTTTACCCAGGCATTCAGTCCTGAATGACTATTTGTTGTTCTGTCACTGTAACTATGTGTAAAGCCTCCTTGGGCCTCCAGGGATCCTGTATATAATTGAATCGCAGCCCTCTGAATCGGAATTGAATCGTGAGGTGCCCAGAGATTCCCACCCCTACTATGTATAGGATGGGCAGGACAGATGCAGTCCTGTTTGTGGTTTAGGTAGCATTAAACGTGGGTAGTATTTGTTTATTGTACAAAATTCCCTCTGTGTGTCACTATTCATCCAACTCAGCTTACCAAGTAAACACAACAATAAAAGGGATTTTATATTAAAAAGGACATTTATTTTGAAAGACACCCACCTGATTTGCCTAACTCTGACTGTTGAGTTAGGCAGGTTGTTGGAAGAGTTGTTGGAGGAGTTGTATTAGCTTCAGCTGAACATAGAATGCAAGTTTACTGTAAATGTTATCTCCCATCACTTATGGCCAGTACAAATAAGAGCAACAATGACCAAATAATGGACATATGAGCATTTGAGGATTCAAACAGACTTGGAAAAAATGCAAACCTATGTGTTGACTAACCTTCCTATTGTTATTTTTGCTATCTAAATGCTCCATGCTCAAAACACTGAGTAAAGTATTCCAACAACAAAACAGTAAGATTAACTTAAGTAGGACAGATGCGGCTTGTGCATCCTTGTGCAGGATGTGAGGACTGGGTCAGTCAGCGTATCCACTGTTGATCTCTACATGTTGTCAGAGATTGTATCTTGTGGCGGATGGTGCCTGCTCAGTGCAGATTCAATAAGGTGTGACACTGATGGCTCCATCTTCACTGTGTGGCTTGGTGACCAGCAGTATCAGTCAAACGGCACACTGCTCGCCTGCTCCCACAAATGTACAAAATGGGTCCAGAGGATTAAAGCAATTCAAGGTTACTTTTTTCTCTCTTCCTGTCTCTCATTCACTCTGTTGTCACAGTGAAAGAATAATCTTTTGTTTCTCAAATCTCTCCTGATTTCTCACTTTCTGGAAGATGAATTGGGCTATTAATTGGAATTGAAATGCTGAACATTCTAATGAGCCCCTGCATACATTTTGGTGCTTGTACTCATTTTTCATGAGCCATAGCACTTTTTACATTTAGCCCAACTGGTCATTTCCAATTAATCCCTGGGCTCTATGTAATTGGCTCCCACACCCAGCCTGTCAGAATAAGAAAACCCATTATTTATTCGCTTTTCTTCCACACTGTCCACTTGCAGCCTTTCTGTCGCCTGTTTCCTGCCAATAAAAGGCCTCCCATGGCTTAATTTATTACAAGTGCGGTGAAAAAGCATTAGTAATCATGAGTCATGTCCCCATCTTTCACCCCACCCCTTTTGCCCTCATGGTGCTGCCACCAGCCACCAGGTTTTGGCTTATGTTGAGCCAACACTCAGAGGAAGATTTGATGTCCCAAACTGCTATCTTTGCCTCCTTAAATTGAACTAAACTGGAAGTGACAGCAACCTGAATGATGAACATACATCCTTCCTAGAAATGCAACACAACTTGAAGTTATTTAGTCCCCTTTTTGTATTAAGATGGATAAAATACAATAAAATACATTTAAAAAAGTTAATTCCATATCTTTGCATGTGCAACAACCATGCACACACTTGCATTAAAACAAACACATAAACAGGCAATTAAATCTCATAAGTGAGAAACTTTCTATTAGAGATGACACACATGCAAGAAAATAGAATTCAGTCTGTATCTGCTGTGAAAATCTGGTACAGCCCTGCTGAAGCACTCAGCAGGTGTTTTCCTGCTGGCTTGTACAACACAGTATCTGACCACAGACTCCTGCTGGCTAACATAATGTAATCCGTCTGTCTCCTCCTCTTTACACTCTCAAGACTCACAAATCCTTTGTCCCCTTCTCTTTCATCAGAAGACACTAAAACAAGCAGGCCTCCTTTCTTTTACATTACTACTACACAGTCACATACCGTACACATGCACACAAAGTATGCACACACTTTCTTCTCTTCCCTAAACCCGTATTTAGGAAACCTTGAAGAGCTCTTAACATAATCTCCAGTCTGGTGGTTGGTATAGCAACAGGTTTACAAGGTTGCTTTTTGAAACTTTTCTACAAATACTGTTGTCGCAAATGAGGCTTTTTAACCACTCAGAACGTCAATAAGGTGCTGTGCTGTTTTTTGATTAATACACATAATGAAGGCAGACATGCTGGACTGGTCTTCAGCTACCACACGGTTTCTACCTGAGTAAGACACTGTATTTTATTCATGAGAAATAGCATTGATTTTGCAATAATGATTTCAAATGTTTGTAACTGACATCCCCAAGATACACACATCTGGACGCTGGTAGTTTTTGTTTCCTGAGCACTATTTATAGCAAACACTCTTCCCTTTTGCAATTCATGTGGGATCGAGCCTCACTCATGACTAGGGAAGTTTGAATTTAATCAAGTGCAATGAATTGAGAAAAAAGAGTGAAATAATTATTAAATATTCAATTCAATTCAATGCTAATTGCCTTTCATTCCTTTATTGGCATGAATGTGCAACAACAACATTGCCAAAGCGTCACACAATCTACACACTATTACTTTTACTCTACTTATGACGGATCTTAAAAGCATGATGTCTGTATCTTAATACATAATACTAATCTTGCAATTATGAGATTTATTCAGAATTATGAAAAATCTATAAAACAAAGATATAAATACATCTCGTAATTTTAAGATTAGAAATCAGATTTCTATCTCAGAATTCAAGATAGCAAGCCTACAGCCATGTCAGTCTGCTAACATGCTGATGTTCAGCAGGTATAATGTTTACCATATTCATGATCTTAGAGTAACATGTTAGCATGCTCATACATTGAAAATTAGTACTCAACACAGTACAGATGAAGCTGATGGGAATATCATTTCATGAGTTTGGCAGGTAGTTGGTCATAAACCGAACAAAGTATTAAATTTTTGACCTGATAATGGTGTTATATGAAAACTGACCGAAGTTGTTACACTTAATTGTGTGCTGAACACGAATGTTTCCTCGTGTCTGTCTTTAAGTATTTAGGCCTGACGGAGATCCAACTAGAAACGTATTTTTGAATTCACTGCATAGGTGAAACTATGACCTGTAGCGCTAAAGAAAATGTCCAGGGATCATTAAGTCATTCAGATTCATCCCCAGGGAACCAAAGATATATGTACCAAATGTTATGAGCAGTACATGAAAAAGGCACATACTCACTGGTACACAGTATCACATTTAAACATTTTACTCTTTGGCATACCGTGACTTTTTCTAGCGCACCGTCACTTCAGACAATCTGCCAATTGGTAACAAAGTTGGGCGGTCGGCGCTGCATATTATGCAAAGGCCTCCTTGGGTCAAAGCAGGTGTCAATGTTTCCAACCATGATGATGATGAGGCAGAATATTCTTCTGGGCCCTGTTTCAGAAAACAGGTTTAACCAATTACCAATTCTGAGCCTGAGTTGTGAAACTCATCGTGTCAAATCCACACTCAGGCGCACAGTGTTTGGCACGACAAGGCAACGAACATCTGATAACAATACTTAAAACTATGCACTCTTGTTTCCTCGACTGATGCATTGAAAATGGCATCAATTTAAATGTAATTTGTCCTTCTGTTCACCTTATTTATCAGAATTGCACTGCATGCAAGTATTAACTAAATGTTTCCTGATTAAACTGTACAACAGATTTGAGGCGTTCTTTTGCAGAAACAGATATTTTTCGTTTGTGTCCTAAGTCCGGTTCTTTTTGTGTGCGCTGCAAATGATCTTAAATGATGTTTTTTTTGGCCCACTTTGGGGCCAACGGGATGTTTGTTTATTCAGAAAGGCTTAAGCCTATAATACTCAGAGGTAATTTATTTTACACAATTCTAGCCTATTCAATTCAAACTGTTTCATCCTTCTGCCATGTGAGTCGCCGTTTCTCATTTCTCCTCTTTATGTGCATACGCATGGTTCAGAATTTACTTACAGGACCGCTCATTCTCCCGTCAAGTTTGTTTTTTATAGATCACAAACTTTGCTTGGGAAGTGGCGTACGCACGTTTCCAGCCCTGTTTTGTAGGTACGTACCGTTTATAAACAAGACCCCTGGTCATGAAAAGAAAAGAGAAACTAAAGACCATGAAAGTGAATTTCCTCATCAAGTTTGATATCAGCAAATATCAGTAACTTTAAATTGATGTGCTAGCTTGCGGTGCGTCTCCCTCCAGTCTGACAAGACGGTGAATATCTAGTCTCTCAGTCAAGGTTTAGTTACAACTCTGGATTAATGCAAGGTGGAAAGCAATGATATGAAATATTTATTAAACATTGAATATAAAATGTTGCTTAGCTGGGGATACTAGGCAACAAGGATGTACATCTCTCAGTAAATAACAGTATTCACCCAAGCCAGAATATAAATAGTATTTTATATCTGAAAATCCATAAAAGAAAATCTAGGGGAGCCAGTTTGAATGGGCCTGACGCAGCTGATAAAAAAATGATAGTATTGTTATGTATAATTTACAGGTGCTATGCTTAAGTTTGTCAATAGAGGAGATGCTGAATCATCAGCCAGTAGAAGCACCACTCAGTTGAGTTAATATTCACTTATCCTGTTCAATAAATATTGTTTGTTTACCTCATACTCTTCTGCACAGGTCACTTATTCTTAGACCGACAGCTGGAGCAAACTGTTTTAAAGGAGGGAGGATTGTAGTGGGAGCACTGTGTGAGCTGCTGGTCTGCGTTACATTAACCATACAATCATTTTTTTAATGATTTAACGAGTTTTAACCTATTTTTTTTATTCACTTTGAGAATTCAGAATGTAATACATAATGATTTGCTGTTAATGGCAGATACACACTCCAACATGTAAATAAGGGGAGTACTGGCACTTGTTTTTTTCCACTTCAAGCATTAGTTATGACAGTCCTTTCAGTATATATATTTCAGTCTACACCACAAGTGGTGGTGGACGGGATAAAATGGTCATCTTGGGAGTCAGTCTAAAAACCTTTTATAATGAAATGTAGAGATATTAAGTTACAATTACAAGAAAACATATTTTATCACTCACTTCTTTAGCTTTTGTCATTCATTACATTTTCTTTATTTATAATTTTATGATTTTCTGTCCTTACTTCTTAATGGAACATGCCAGGTAAAAAAGAACACCCATTTCTCTGGGTTATGAATTTAGATAACTAATTAACTTTATGATTTCTCCAGAGGAAGCAGTTTTAAGCCATCAGTGATGATGTACTGCTGTGTCTGAGCAGGCAGAAACCTTCAAATTCTGGTACAATCAAGTATCTCAAACTGTGATCTGAGCAGGAGTTTACTGAAAGCCAGAGGATTCAGAGACTGATGCCCTGTTAACTCTTCGGTGATTGTTCATGTATCAGCTCCAGAGCTGGCTCTGAAGCCAGGAAGATCTGCCATCATTATCTTGCCATATAGTGTGCAGAGGTGGACAGCAACTGCTATTTTTTAGGTAGTGTACGTAAGTACTAATTAGAAGTATTTGTACTTTACTTTTCATGTCACTTTCTACTTTTTCTCAACTACATCTTAGAGGGAAATACTCTACATCCTTCCTACATTTATCTGACAGCCTTGTTTACTAGTTACGTTACAAAGTAAGATTTTTGCTCACAAAAAATTAAGCGTTTAAAAAATATGATGTTTTGTTTTAAATTAATCTACCCAGCAGTTTGTACAAGTACAGCTAGCACATTATTTGATTGACAGAAATTTAATTTGTAACTAATTTGATAATTGTTTTACAATTGTTTCATAAATGTCTAACTGAAAAACATTTCATGGTTCCAGCTTCACAAATGTGAAGACTTGCTGCTTTTCCTTTTGATTATTTTAATATATTTTGAATAGTTTTGAGGTTTGGACTGACAAAACAGGGATTGTGATGGTGTCGCTCAGGGCTCTGGGCATATGTGACAATATTTCACACTATTTTCCGAATGTTTACCATCAGTTATTGGAGACAATTATCAGCTGATTAATCCATTATTAAAAAGTAATTAATTAATAGTCTGACACAAAATATTTCAACTTCAACCAACTACCAGTAAAATCCTACTTTTACATTAATGTTTGAGTAACGATAACCTAATGATATAATATATCATTATATCGGCTGTGGCTCAGGAGGTAGAGCGGGTTGGCCGTTAATCGGAAGGTCGGCGGTTCAATCCCCGGCTCCTCCAGGCTGCATGTCGAAGTGTCCTTGGGCAAGACACTGAACCCCGAATTGCCCCTGGCGGCTGTTCCGCCAGTGTGTGAATGTGTGTGAATGTTAGTTCCGTTTGAGCGGTTAGGCTCAGTGAGTGTGTGTGAAAGGTGAATGCAGAAGTAGTGTTAAAGCGCTTTGAGTAGTCGAAAAGACTAGAAAGGCGCTATACAAGTACGGAGCATTTACATATATTATTGTATAACAGTCACATTTTTCATTCTGGATTCACTACTTTTACTTTTATCTCTGATTTTTAAATGCATATTCCTGCCTTATAGACTTAAATATTTTCTTAGGTATATAATCACATTGAACTGTCCATTTGTGTCTCCATTATTGTTGTATTGTCCACTACTTAATTTTTATCTCACATGGGGATTAATGGAAACCAACTGCTGCCTGAAAAGTAGGAAAACAGATTTGCAAAAACACTGATATGGTCCTTCAAATTGTATCGCAGAGAACAAAGTAGGACAGACAGAACTTGGTGCTTTTATAAAATGCACTTTCTCAAGTTTAATAGAGAAACAAACCCTTTGATCCCCCGTGTTGTGCTGAGTCATAATCTCTAATATTCATCTGCAGCTTCTAAACTTGTTATCACAGTCAGAAATTGCAGAATTCCTGCAGTTTTCTTGTAAAAAAAAGCCCAGCTCAGACTTCTATTGGTGTTATGTTCCAACAATTCACAATAGTAAATCCAAACTGAATACTCTGTTAATTTAGCTACTCTTCCTGCAGTAAGTGCTGCTGCTGTGGTTTAGATTTTAAAAAAAGAGAGAGTGAAAATGCTTTGATTTCTCTCCTCTTGATTTCAGTTTACTGAAAAGATGAAAGCAGTGTTGGTGGCTATTGAGGCAGTGGTGGTGTGCATGATGTGAGGGCAAGGGGAACAGCAATTCTTCAGAGAATTGCCAGGCTGCAAAGAATGCAAACTGGGGAGAGGAACCAAATTCCCTTTACAGATTGCACCAGCAGTGACAAAGCGAAGTCCAATCAAAGGAGGTCAAGGGCCTAGCAAAAGATCGGGGGGGAAGGGGCTTTTCTGTGCTTTAATTTGTTCTGAATGTCACACTGCAATATGGCTTTTTTAACAGGAAAGCACGACAGAGGAAAGGGGACTGCTTTGCATTTTATAAGAGTGGCTTGAGGAGGAAACAGCCAACCATTTACAGGTCGGTCCGGTATGGAACGCTTCAAAGAGATGAGAGGGGGAAAAATCAAGATGTTTAGCTTTGCACATTTATTGTTTAGTCACTCAGTTCAGTCATTGACGCAAATGATGCTTTTGATTAAGGCCGGGGGGTCAGAGAGAAAATGAAATCTTTTATATTCTGGTATCACAGGAACACCATCACTGCTGTTTTAGGGGAGGTTTTACCTGGATAATTGATGCATGGAATTTTAATCTTCTTGAAATAATCCTGCAATAAGCCTTGGAAATGTTTTGGTGATCAACAAGATTAGCTTTTTTAGCCCGATAATGACAGCAGCAGCTCAGTGGAGCAACAATAGAAACAGGAGTGTTTTGCAAGTTGAGGATAATCACAAGCTTGTCTCCATTTTACATCAGCTAACTCTTATCTAGAGTGAATTTCAATGCAAAGAATTACTACTGTTATATATTTATATATATTTTTTTAAATAATCACGGCTGATGTCCAATCATGGGCACATTCACTTTTATGCTGAAAGTGCGGCAGTCCCACTTACTTCAAAGTCCCCGGAGAGCCAGCGTTTTCAAAGATTTGTCCAATTATCTGAAGCCAAAGTTAGATGGACAAGGGCCAATCAAATAATCAATCTGAAGGATACTTGTGCACTTTAATTTTGCCTGAGGATCTCACCTGAGGGGGGCTATTGCTATTCCAACACGAGGACCTTTCTGAAGGGGCATTTCACATTTTATAACAGCAGCCTTGAGAGACAGACTCATCCCATTTGATGGGCTCTTTTCAAAGCTTCGAGGAGTGATGGAGAGTTGTGGTTGCCCGGTCAGTGTGCGCAGACAGGATGTAGTGGTGTTATACGTGAATCTTACATGATATTATATATTTACAGCAGTCTTCTTTATATGTCCGAACTCTGGTTTTGATCCTGACCCTAAGTTGCAATAATTTTCATTATATTGGTTAAACTATGGTGCACGGTGGTGCAGTGGTTAGCATTGTCGCCTTGTTGCCTCACAGCAAGAAGGTCGTGAGTTCAAACCCCGGTTGACCCGGCCTTTCTGTGTGGAGTTTGCATGTTCTCCCCGTGTCCGCGTGGGTTCTCTCCGGGTGCTCCGGCTTCCTCCCACCATCCAAAGACATGCAGGCTAGGTTAATTGGTGTCTCTAAATTGTCCTTAGGTGTGAGTGTGAGTGCTTGTCTGTGTGGCCCTGCGATGGACTGGCGACCTGTCCAGGGTGTACCCCGCTTTTCACCCAATGTCAGCTGGGATAGGCTCCAGCCCCCCCACGACCCTGTACGCAGAATAAGCGGTTGACGATGGGTGGTGGGTGATCAAACTATGACTGATCAACTAGATCAGTACAGCTGTAGCTTACTTCTGGCTGCTCTGGATGGGATGCAACTACAGCACTGATTGCTATTTATTTTGTACTACTTTATGCAGTGGTATATGCATGCAACCAACCACAGCTCATCAGCTGCCAAAAACAAGACAAAAACCTTTTATCTTTTATTTAATATCTCGGTAACAATTATTGCCTGTGTAGCAACAGCCTGCTAGTGCTTATTGCTCTGTACCAAAGAGCTCTGTTGTTGTCAACAAACAATGAAAACACATCAGTAAGACACACTGTTGTTGAGTGACAAGTACCTTCGTTGTGGTGAATATGGGCAGTTCATTGCTGATCAGTTCAATTCATTGTTGGTTTTTGGCCTTTCTTAGGAAGTTGATTCCAGACCCCTGAGTCACTTTTTCATTGATCCAAACAGGTTTAGTGTTTGGTGCTTATTGGCTATTTCCCTAGTTGGAAAAACAACCGAGCCAACCGGAACTTTGCAGGCTGGAAAAGAATCGCAGTATCAACATCGTCCTATGTCAGAGCCTGAAAAATGGCAAAAAAGATTTCCACAAAAATGGACAAAGCTTTCGACTGCAGCTTCTGTGTCAGCGGACAGATACGTGACTTGCTGCAGATTGGTCAGGGCAAGATGGCAGTTCAGTGTAAGCATGATGCTACTGTACCTATTGAGGGAAATTGTTCATGCCAGGCCTCTCTATTACACCAGTGACCCAGGTAACATCAAAAAGTAAGTTCATTTTTACATTTGAGCCACCTTTTCACTATTAATTTATCTTGAATAGTGAAACTCTTTGCAGAGTCTGTTTTGATGTGAGCCCATAAATAAATCAGTGACTTTCTGATGTTTAATTATGATGATTGACCGCCAGTGATGGTTTAAAGGTACATGTGATGAATTAATAGTAGTGTGTGAAGACAGCTGCCCTGGAGCTGTTGGAGAACCTCGCTGATGCAGCACAGTCAGGAACATTACATGTTTTCTTAACCAGTTTTCATTAACAAGTCTAACAATGCCAGGGTTATTGACAAATCATTAAGGGTGTTTCTACATCCATTTATGGCTAACTGTGGGAGTACACATGTACGCCCACTTCCACAAAGATGTAATTTTTTTTTTTTTACATCTGGCACCAGATTGTGATGCAAGGTCACCAGAAAATGGGACAAGCTATCTCATTGGTGTAATTACCTGCCTCGTCAGTGAAGTCCAGATTATTTTCAGACATTCTTGATAATTCCGTAGTCAGCCTTGTCGTGATCCCAACTTTAGTTCACCCCAGTTTGTGTACTATTCAAAAGTGACGATGGAAATGTGAGATGTGTTCAGATGAAACATTATCTAGTGGTCCTTTCACCACAGGGAGCAGCGCCACTGATCCGCTGCGTCTGTCTGTATACATTATTGCATCATACACCATCTGTAGTTATGATTATATATCACTGAAGGATTACATAAACAATAATAAAATGGAGACAACTGGGATAACATTGGGATGGCTCAAGTTTTTCATAGTCAGATTTTATTAAATTTATATCTATAGAATCTCTACTGAATATTTCTTTTTTCCTGTGCATTGCTGATATACTGTGACAACATTTTTGGCATCAGCATTTTCTCCATATTGTCTTCTTATCAGCTCACCTCTATTCCACCCACCATGCAGACATTCTTAAAAACATCCCACTGGATTCAGTCAGGGAGGCTACTTCTAGGTTTTTACCAAATCTGTAAAATGGCTTTAAAATGTAATAGTGCTTCAGTAGAAACGTAATCAATAATGATTGTTTTAGTTTATGTTAAAATGAAACTTCAATATGCTGATTACCACAGACCCACGGCATGCCTTTAAAAAGCAGCCTACCCAATCAAAACCAGACTGAACAGAAGGAATGATCAGAAAATTACAGACTTATATCACAACCTGGCATATGGAGTCAGATCCAAGTGGGTTTTGACATTTCATCCAGTCTTTTAATGTTTCTTCACAGCAACACAAAGAAGCATTCGATTAGTGTTACAGATGAAATAACATTAGCAGACACCATCATATATTCTTTGAAGGTTTCTTGATCCAAAATTCCTCTCGATGCTCATAAATAATAACTCTAACCTCAACTCATTAATGCTAGTAAATGCTCCTCTGGTGTATCAGTACGTATCTCAGTGGTAAGATAAGATAAGACAAGACACTGTGTGTGCCACACATCCCTGTCTGTCTCCCTGTACATTCATTCTTAATTACTTTATGTCAAAAAAGTTGAAACGGCAAAAAGTCTAACTGAAATTATTGCATGTCTCTTTTTTTCTGCTACAACAGACATATCTGCTGTGTAAATATCAGGCCCTTTACTTTATGTGGAGAAAAATCTTTAACTAAAAGGGGAAACTGTATATTTCTTTTGTCATTACGGTGTCCTGTCTTTTACAGAATACTCTTGTTTTTCTACTATCGTAGTTAAAGTCTTTTCACAAAGCCACTCAAAATCTTTCACTTTATATTGTGTTAGCTGACGGTGATACAGAGCTAAACAACCGCACAAGACAAAAAAGAGCCACAGACTTTGAACAGCAACCCCCATTTGCTTAGCAGCTAATGTCCCTTTCTTATAAGCATGAACATATAGCTTGTTGACGGAGCAAACAACTATAGAAAAACTGCACTGCTAATTTCCAGGTTATAATAGGATGACCATATAATCAAACCCCCAAACTGTGATCCTTAAGTGTAGCACGCGTTCAGGCATGCACATGTGTATGTGCTTATGCACACATCATAGGCATTTTAATTAGGATATGGGCCAATTACTTCAGTGATTAGCACACCTACAAAGCATACCTTTTAACACCGGGGATGTAGCATTATGGTTGTCGGGTATCATATGAAGGAAGGCGTCTGCCTCCTGGAGCTCTTTAGAAAAGGCAGAGCTTAAATGCAAAATGCTGTTGTGCCCGTTCTTTATTATCACCGCTAACAAAATGCTTCCTGAGCTAATAAAACATTTCACAGCAGGCATTTTGCTATGCCATTACCGGAAAACCAGAGGTGATATTAATAACATTCATAATTGTTGCATTACATTCACTAATTACAATCACCCACTCATTCAGTACTTCCTGGACAACAGACAATCAATACTTTTCTTGAGGCCATAAGAGCATTTCTGATGTATCTCAAAAGTTGTTTAGTAAGAGAAATTAATACCTTTGATAATAATCCCCCTGACTCAGCAAAAATGGGAGACAAATTGATTTTGGCCTTAGAATACCTTTTTTGGCATTTCCTTATCATTTATTTTTTTTCTGTCAACAGAAACATGTATCACCCCCAGTTTTAACAGCAAGAAGAAAAATGGCTCATTCCCTTGTGTTTCCCATTCCCAACACATTACTCTTCATGTATCAGGCCACCGTTCCGGAGGGAAACACAAGGTCAAATAAGGATAAGACATATGTTTTATCACCCCTTCCCTTAATTTCCCTCCATTCTCTAAAGGAGGCATCTGCAGGCAGACTCAGTGTACCATAAGATGTTTTGGTATTCAACCCAGGGAGAAGAGCAAGATCACTCAAGTCATGTCTGACAGCAGGTTATCGATTTGGAGGCAATTTTATTCCTGCATCAGGAGAAATGAACGGCCCCTCTAATTCTCTGTGTGACCAAATCCTATCGCCCCTGCACATCTTCAATCCGCTGGACAGCTGGCAGAATGGCTAGAGGCCGAACACAGTGGAGATGTGAAGGCAATGTTTGCTATTTGTTGTTATGGCTGCAAGGCTGACACTGTAAATCTTTAGTCATTCATAAATCTCTGCTTCATGAGGTGAGCCTCTGCGAATTCCACTGCTGCTTTCAGGAACGGAGCAGTCGAAGAACATACACGTACACGCAAACTGCTCTACTGTCTGAATCTGAACTCCCACATCTTACATAGTAATTTTAATAAGTAAGTAAGTTTAGTATAATTTTATTCAGTTTTCTGAAGTCAGGTTTTCTGCCACAACACATTAACACTATTTTATATGTTCACTACTTTCCCTGAAGGCATTTTTCAGATTAGTGACATCATTTGATAATAAAACTTGTATAATACAACCTTAACAAGTTGAAATACCACTGTGATGGCTTGAGGAGGTCTGCTTTTGAACTGTCTATATATGAAAAGGCTGCACGTCAAGTGAAAATGTTGCCTCAAACCTCAGACCTCATTGATGGTCTTCCCTTGTCCTTTTGTGAGGACAAGTATAGCTGTCATCTAAAATAGAGACTATAGAGTCTGTCACTGGTCGTTGAAAGAAGGTACGTCTGATGCTCACAGCTGGTTAAGACAGCTTTACTAATTGTAACAGCAGTGGGGTTGTTGCTGTGGTTGCCTGCTATAGCTGTCATCAGTTAAATCACAGTTATGCAGTAACCAGCCTGCAGGTTATCATCATGCTGACCAGATGATAGCAAATTACTAGGGATGTACCAAATGTTGGGAACAGAAATTAATCAAATCAAAAGGCGAATAAATTTTACCAAACAATTACGTTGACATTTCAGCAGTGTGGGAGCATTTTCTCCTAGCTCCACTCCATCTGTGGCTGACAAACGGTCTGACTCGCTTTGAATATTTCTGTCACTCATTTGTGAGAAGGTGATTAAGCTAGCCGCACCTACATTTGGAGTGCATACTTATTCAAGCCTTTTTGGTAACTGAAATGGACCAGAGCGAGCTTTCAGGCAGGTTACAACTTTATCCTGCCATTGTCTCTTTACAAAGACCCATCACAAATCGCGTGGGAGCGGGCGGTTAATAAATATACTGCGGGTCCCACGGTAGCGCTGATAAGATGGAGTCAACAAACAAAGTTGAGAAGAAGATTAAAGTGAGTGCACACGGCTGCTCCCGAGAACGTATTGTACAGACCTGACCCAAATTGGCAACGAGAGGCGGATATGCTGACGAGGAGGCTAAACCCCATAGGCACCGGCATCGGTCACCAGTTTACTCACTGTCACACACACTTACACAATACAAGACTTTGGAAAACTTCTCAATTGTTACTGACAAAAATGAATACAATGATTTATGTCGGTTATTCTTAACGTTTAGCATAGCCCAAACATTTGTGTCCTTTTTTATTCTGCATGTCTCAGTGTTTGCGGGCGCGGGCGGGAGTGCATAGACATGTTACGGGAGCGGGCGGTAGAGAGACACACATGTTGTTATTTATCATAATGGTTCAGACTTGATGAATTTAGAGCGAGGATACACATGTGACAACGTGTGTCCATTAAAAGTGAATGGACACATGTACTTTACTTTATCGGACCCACCCACCATAGTCTCTCCAAATCCTGTGGGAAACACTGAGCAAAAAGCACATTTTGAATATTTACTTCATGCGGTGGTAAAAAAAAAAAGGGGAAAATGTGTTCGGTATTCAGGAAAGTTTTTAATCATATTTGCTTACGACCAAGAATTTTGATTTCACATCCCTACAAATTTCAGTCTCTATTATGACATTTTTTTTAGGGTTTGTAGATTATTTCGCTGCATTTTTCCTGAAATGGTCATCCTCAGTATGAAAGTTAGCCTTTCGGAACCGATAGGGAAAATTTACACGTGCAGGGTGTTCAGAGATTCACATGGCTGTTTCCTATATGAGGCCACAGGGTCACCTTTAATCTTTCAGAACCCACCGGGGAAATCTGCTTCACAGGCCACCCCCACATAACCACTTTTTTTGATTTCATTTTTTTTTTTTCAATTTATGTGAATAAGAATCAATGATTGAATTAGCTTGTTTATTAGCAGTGTTGATGTTAACATTGGTGTTCATCCTTCCTCTTAAGTAGTTTGTTGAATCCCTCTACATGTAAAACCATGACCTGCACATCAAGCATTTCTGCTGGGAGCCAAAAGAGATTGTTACCAACAGGCCTCACTGAGGGAAAGAATTACACATGTGTTTTAGCAGTTGGGGGAAGGTGTTAATTTGTATTGTTTCACAACAGATAATGAAGCAAACTGGATTTCACAGAAAAGAAAAGCAGCTCAGTTTGTTCGACATGACTTTGTGGTGGGAGGAAATCCACGTGGAAATGTCAGCCATGGATGAGAGATGTACAGCATGTATCAGTGGAGGGGTACACCTGAGACGTATCTGCATAGCAGGGGAATATTTGAGACATGAGAATTGGTGGATGCCAAACACTCAGAGGACACATAATGTGCAGTGAACAAGAGACCTTCGTGAAACCAGTCAGTCAGGTGGGAGGAAAACCCTGGAATGCTTTGCTAGAAATCCCAAGATGTCTGAGAGTGCGTAAACGTAGGTGGTGGTTGACTGAGAACAAGGAGATGAGTAACATCGAGTACTCCTGAAACGTACTTACAGTCTCAGAAAAAGAACTAAAACCTGACTGGTGGCTGCACATAAGCCAACCTGCATGAATGTTGTCCGGAAACATTTGTCACACAAGTACTAAGGTGAACATAGTGTCATTATTTTGCAAATTCAAAAATGCACTGTGGAATGTTCTGGGTGTATACGTATCTATATATATATGTATATAAATAACTGTATTGTTTTTAAAAAATGTTATATGTTACCATATTTTAATATAGGTCTTTCTGTTGTATGTGTTGCATGAAGGAACTACACATTTAATTTCATTATGGAGCCTTGTGCTGGATAATGACAAATAAATAACCTTGTAACCTTGTAGTTTAAAGCTCCTGAAAATGTAATTATTTCTCTAACATAAAATATCTGGGGTCAAAAAATGGAAGAACCTGCTTCATCAACACTGCATGGGGTTGGTTTGATCAAATTTGATTGACAGTGGCCTTTTAATAAATGTAAACACCCCATGAATTGTCAGCACATTTTTAATCAAAACTGTTCAATCCTTACTGCTGCACTAAAAAAAAGTGACATCACTATTTTCTAACAGAGCTCACCCACTTACAATAAGTGCTTAGAGAAAAACACTGACAGATTTCGCCACAGAAATCTCTCATGTGAAATAACCATTCATTGTTAGAAGCTGACTGAGAAAGGTTGTAACAGACGAGCTCCTATGATGCACTGCTGAAACTAGGGAGGTGTGTGCATTCACTCCTTTAAATTCACAACATTTAACAAGGTATATGACCTTTCCCTAATCTGGTTTTGTTGCCTAAACCTACCCACATGCCAGACTGAGGATGTCTCAACCCATGTCTCAAGTATTACAGTCCTGAGCTTATAGGTGCTCTACAAAAGCGTGGCTTGTTTTTTTCAGTGGAAAACAAACATTACCACTGAGCATATACCAGGTAGCTATTACGTTTACTTCAAAATGTATTTGACAAAACGCAATGTAGTATAAAAAAATAATTAATACTGTAAGTGACAGGGCCTTTTAGTGAGGCCAGCATGCATTTGGACCTCAACTTTAGCAAACCTCTATTATCAAAAGTAAAAAGAATGTTCAGTTTCCTGTAGAGTGTAGATTATTAATCATCCAGCAACTAGTGAGACACCAAAAACTGTCAAATAAAAATATGTGAACAGCAGAAATGAAGTTTGGCACAGTTGTGGATTCAGTCCTCACTGTGTACAACCAACAGAAGTACAATAAATTAAACAATACTTATACTTAATGTTTTTGTTTACTGTTAAATTTAGCGGAAAACACAGCTAACATGCATTTTCATGCATTTTATGGAATAGGAAATTGTCTTCAACAGAAAGCATACATTTGTATTTTTCCTGTGACCACTTGCGTCAGTGTAAATAATAGCTATACTCTTTTAAAAAGCAATGGTTTATTGACTGGTATACCATTTCAAAAATTAATAGGGAAGTCAACTGACCTCATTTAGGCATGAAAACTTTGAATAATATAAGATAATGCTTCAAGACCGCCATTACATTTGTACTAAATTCCAACATAATCCAGTGATTTGAACTAATTTTGTTAGAAAAATACATGCCTTCTATGTAACGTGTTATAGAATGATGACTATACAATGCCTATTTGGTCAGTGCACCATTTCTCTCTTTGGGTACTGCTTGTCCTATTGTGCTGGAAATGTGACCTGTCTGTCAAAAGTATGAAACATACTAATGTCAGAGAATGGCTCGTGTATGCCAACTCTAAATTGCATCCTTTGTCATTTCACATTAAAATAGTATATAGATCGCTGAGCTGCAGTCTGTTGCATCTGAACATTTATGCACCAAAACCCTCCATAGAATATTTATGGAAATCACTGGAACTATCCATGAAAATTAATGAATGTAACTGTCACAAAAAACATACCTTTGTTCGTTTTCATGCATCTCTTGACCCTTACTAGCCTTTAATCATTCAGCCACACAATGACCGCATGCAGCCATGATGCATTTTCTAATTTGATTGTTTCCAGCCAAATGCATATCCCCCTTCCACAACCACCCATTTATTCCCTCCTTTGATATTAGATCAAGTCTAGCTCAATGTGGTAAGCTATTTGATGGGGATACAAAATTGTCCTCCTCATCCATTCCCTAGCTCGCCCAGTTCCTAGCAACCAACAAGATTAGACTGTCTGTTTCTCAGTGGTTTGGAAAGACCCAGAGTGCAGGCAGATACCATAATCACATTATACAGACTTAATGCATGCACACCAGATAAACACATATGTGTCTGCACGCACACCCGACCACACACGCGACTGATAAATCAGTGATTCAAAAGACGATGTGGGCATAGAAAAAAATTCTGCAATCACTCTGTATTATAAAAATAAAAAATGTCACAGAGGGTAACCCACGTCAATTCACTTAACTCCCTATTGTATTTGTAAAATAAGAGTTTAGCTATTGTGTTAGGCTGACATAAATCTTTAGATCATACTGTCACATGAAAACACAATATTTTTGAAGAACACTCAATAAGCCAGTGGGTCCTAAACTTCTTTTGTCTTCTATTGTGGCTTAAAGTTCCACCGCTTTACAGCATAATCTTTTCCTGTGACCTTTTTACGTACATAGAATGAATTTGTAATGGTGTCTGAAACTAATACAGAAGGTGAAATGTACGTCGTTAAGATTTGAAGAACTTGGTTAAGATTAGGGAAAGATCGCCATCTTGGCTAAATATGGAAAATGTCAACACTGACTTGACATGTTGGATTTTTTAATATTTAACCAAACGCGTTATCTTTCGCTTATATCGCTTATGTTTTAGCAGCGTAAACCTAACCACACATGTGACTCAGGATACAAATTGGCATTTCCACTGTCAAAGTCTTTGCACGCCAACCACCAACCTCAACCTGTCGACTTCTGTACAGTGCAAGAATGTAACACTTCAGGCAGAAAATTTGTTTTTCCTTTTAGTAGACAAACTCGAGCTATAAATTAAAAATGATTACAATTTTATGAAACATTAACCTTCACAGAAAAAAAGAACAGTGCACCCCAACTTTTTATGGCCATGCGTCATGTTTAAAATTTAAAATCAGTTCACTTTAAAAGAGGTAACAGATTATAGGCTTCAAAGTGTTTTCAGAAAGGTAAATTAGGCCAGTAGATTACTATAGACTGCAGATGACAGTTCTCTTTTCTGCCCTTTTGTCCTGTAATAGATGGTTGATTAGTTTGATGTAGCCTCAATAAAGTCCTTGAAGGCATGTTTGTGATGAAGACCTTTAAAAATAAATGAACATGAACTCGAAATGATGGGGAAGCAGAAGTGGTTGTTTAGTCATTGGTCTTGATCAACAACCCTATAAACCCTCACAGATACTATATCAACATCCATGCTCAGCAATATTAGACATGAAGAAACTCCAAACTGTGCCGCAGTGTGTTGTAGCTGCAGGGACCAAACCGCATAATGGACTATAGCATGGACAGTGATAGTAAGATAAGGCAACAAGCCAGAGAAAAGGAAACATGATGATAGACGGTTGGGATTACTGTCAAATAGACTGAAAATCCCTGTCTGTGACAGGTGCCTGACAAAGAAAAGACAGACAGCTACACACACACACACACACACACACACACACACACACACACTCAAAACAGATATATTCAGCATTGAACATCAAGAAAGTCGGGCCCTTTTGAAAATAAGCGTGATGTTTACGTTGGATGTTGCTTTCTGTTGCCAGGCATTACCATATACAGTAATAATTCAACCCTCAGGCAGTTCATGAAAACTTTAACCACTGCTGTTCAAAACACGTATGAACATGATCCTCAATCCCAGAAAAACATGTGTTTATATGTGGTTTATATTTTCAGAATCAGCTAGTGGACAAAATATATGAAAGTAATAGAAAAACAAGACAACTTAAGATTCTAAATACATTATTCACTATAACACTGATGAGGCTTGTACTCTTGCTTGACATTGGTCTATGTTCTACTACTGGTGTATCTGTAGGAGCCCTTGGCTGTGGTGAAACCGCATGTTTCCAGGCAGGTGCTACACAATTGATGCACAGCACTGATCAGACACAAAGATTAAGCGCTGCATCAATCAACTGCGCTCAATCACACAGACTCAGCCTGTCTTCACTGCAGTACATCTCAGAGTAGAAACCCTGGCAGTCTGCAACAAGCATACAGTATTCTTACAACATGCTTATTCTTAATGAAGCTCAACTAGCTTTGTTTAATCATTTGAAGACGCCCTAGTATGTGGTTATATCAGATTTTAGTGGCTTCAGTAGTGCACTGCTTATTTTCCAGGGGTCACAGTTGATTAATTGTTAGGCTCTGTCCACACCAGAAAGTGGCCCAGTGAAATTCATATGTACATCTTCACACACTGTTTCATTCCCAATAAGTTAATATACAGCCTATTACAATATAGATTTCAATGTTTAATGCTGTAAATAAACATGTAACAAGAATAAAAATTTGAATAAATGTTTTTAAAGTGCATAAATAAAGCCAAAATTGTAACCCTAACCCTGGGTCGTTAGTACGCATATGTAGGCGTGGCGTAGCGTAGTTCGACTATGTAAATCCTTAGTCGGGGACAGCCGTAATTTGTATAGTGATGTTTACTCCCACCTGGCATTTTGTTCTCAGGTGTGTCTATCATTTCCACCAATAAAGTATTTTACTGAAGGAGAAAAGAAGCTAACAAAGGTATATTTGTACCATATACTCATCTCATAACATCCATATTTATTTATTTTTTCAGGCACTTCTGTATTATTAAGTGCCAAATCAGACATAGGCTAGTTTCCATGTTGTAATTACAACTTGGAAATTGACGTAAATACTAGGCTATTTACAAGTCGGAAACTTGTAAGTAATTCTGACATGACGTAAACGTGGCATTACTTTGCCCCTGTGTTAGTGTGAATACACTCATTGCAGCAATTCCATTGGACTGGACATGACATTTTGCAGTTTTAAATGCTGGTGTGATCAGGCCTTTATTGTTGCTGTCATGATATGGTACGCTGAACCAGATTTTGGTGTAATTTGTTAATATTTGTTGTTGATGACCCCCCACCTCCCCCGACCTTTCCTCTAGCAATCAATAAGTCTCCATGGGGCATCTCTATAGACGTTGGCGCTCCTAGGAGTTGAGGAGGGGCACGTTAGCTCCTACATCATAGCTCGTAGCTACGGAGGCTTAGTATGAAGGCTTGGTTGCTATGCTTTAACCTATTAATGCAGAAGTTGAAATCCAGCTGTTGTTCCACCTCTGGTTTTAAAAACAGTAAAGTCATTAGAAGGCTGTCCAAATCAAAATATTTGTGGCTGTAAGAAATTCATCTATGGACCTTTAGTTTTTTTAATTTTATTTGATGGTTATAGTTCAGGGAAACAGCAAAATGAAGAGAGATAGATATACTGTATGAGCTTTAGGCTTGGAAGAGAATTCAAAAGAAATCATTATTTTTACTACTACTAGCCAAATCTAAACGTCATTTGTTTTTAAAGTAGACAATGTGTCTGTGCCCTTTGGCCTGCTCTTTCATGTTAAGTTGCTCCTACTTTTCCCATCAAACATTTTGACATTCAATAGATGCTCATATAATAGCCCGCAGCCTACACTGAAATACATCACAGCTAAAATGAAAGTGGGGACGATGTCTGTAAGTCATCCATCATCGCTACCTGCTGCATTGTTCTGTGAAGTCAGGAGCTAAATATCTTTCTGAAATCAGTTCAAAAAAGCTGTTTTTCTGAGTGTCTCACTCTGCTATAATATCATATTGTGAAAATGTTGTACCCTCTTGGAGAAATGTTGAACTTGGCCTCCTCTTGCATATTACCATCTGCCAAATACTTGCTGGGTTGTGATTGCATTCATCTTTAATGGAGGACGGGGAGCGTGGAGGCTCAGCAGCTCATCATAATGTTGACATGATATCTTTTACCAGCTGATATATGACTATTTTCCCTGCTGTGTTTTTATGTTTTATGAGATAAGGACTATAACATCTTTATTTCTACCTATCACTGATTGATCTGTGAAATATCAGCATAATGTCGATAAGGAGCTGCAGTGAATCTGAGGAGCTATACTGAATTCAGCAAACATACATTTTCTCTGACTACAAAAAGTGGCAGTTGTACGTTTGCAGGGTGTCGTTTCTTATCAAGGAGCCTTTTATACCCTTCATTCTG
>JAPMOB010252137.1:0-14015 GCA_029875015.1 Lepomis gibbosus
GTGTGTGTGTGTGTGTGTGTGTGTGTGTGTGTGTGTGTGTGTGTGTGTGTGTGTGTGTGTGTGTGTGTGTGTGTCTGTGCTAACCTCATCCTGGACTTTAATTCTTCTGAGGAACATTAGTAACAGACCAGAACACTCCCATCTGCCACTGCTCTGTCCTTCGATCTGCCACCCAACCTTTTTTCTCTCCTTGTTTAATCATCTCTAAGCTTCTTCTTGTCCATTCACTCCCAGTATCAGTTTCCAATCAGCGGATCCTGTTTTCTTTTTTAGCTTTCTTTATTCTATCTTCAAAAAGGTTCATCCGTTCCTTTGTGTTTCCATTCTGTCATTCCCGCCACCTGTTCCTCTTGACGTCTCTCCGTGAAGGCTACTGTGTCCCTCCCGGTGTGCTGCCATCCATCTGTACCGCTCAGGCACTCACACATATTAATATATTCAATTTATGTTCACATTTTACATTTAAATATTGCATGATGCAAAACTAAAAAGCCAACACTGGTGAGAGCTCTCTTTGTCTCTGCCTCTGTTTTTCTGTCTAAATATTTGCCCATCTCACTGTTTCTGTTTCTTTCCTCTCTCCCCATCTCTTTCACACCCCTGCCTCCGATGTGGGGAATAGTAAAACTGAACACAATAAACGTTATCACAACAGCCACTGAATTCGGAGAGATAAGAAATTCATTAGGCACCAGCTTGCTAATGACGTGCAAAGAGATGAAATTATGGCAAGGACAAAAAGGATGTGAGAGACGGGAGTAGGGGGAGAAGGAGGGGAGGAGGTGAAATGAAAAAAGATGTGCAGGAGAAAACGTTCCCCAGGATGGCAAACAGTATCATGGCGTGCCAGCTCGATTGGCTTGTGACCTCTACAAGTCAAAGAATTAAACGAGGCCTCATTCATATGACAACAATGTTTCCCCTTTTTCTCTTTCACAGAGTTTGTGCTTCTTTCTTTTTCTCTTCCTCCCTGTCTGTCTGATAGTGCTCGCCGCACACCACGGGGAAATCGAGGTTGAAAGTTAAAGCACTCGCACTTGCATTCTCTTACTCAGCTTACTGCTCACATGCTACTCAAGGTCACTCTAAGCACAGGCCTCCATTAACTAATAATGGAAGATCACAACCTTCTGCCGTGATGCAACGTGGGTAAAGAAAATGTAAAAGGAATCAGGCGGTTTCATGTTGAGGGTTATTATCCACCTGCATTTAGTGTGGCGAACAAAACACTACAGGTCCATCTGTGGCACATCAAAACACACTACCATAATCCCAGTGTCAGTGCCTCAGCATGCTTAGCATTCCCTCCAACACACACACACATACACATCTGCCATCTGGTGCCCATCCTGCGCCATGTTATAACCCCCTCTGCCCCATGCTGGATTACCCCTCCAGTATTTACATCTTCCAAATCCAGCCGGCGGCCTCTGATAGGGGCCATCTGTAATCTGAAGGTTATATTTGCAGCATGTGTGTGTTGTTGTGTGTGTATCGGCCTGTAATTTGTTCCCTCTCAGTGCAGGAACAGTATCAGCGGCCGCGACATCTGTTCCACACAGGGCCTACACAGCAGAACTGAGCGCATCATCTGCACCGCGCAGCACAGGGATGATGCACTCATACACACACACACACGTGTGTGTGTGAATGCAACTACACAAACACATGCATATGCACATGAAAGTGGTGTGTTCAGGTGTTGTGATGTCTTTAAGGTCTAACAGTTTTTCTTCCTTGCCATACTCATTTTTGTGAAGGTTCTTTGTTTAGTTGTTATTCTTGTTATTTCTGTCGGATATGTTCATATGACATCTATTGCATGTCCTGGAAGAAGGATCCCTGATCTGGATCCCTTTTCCTTATCAAAACTCAGGATTAAAAAATGTTTTTGGCTCTGTTCTGGTTAATATAACATATTATATGGGGGCAGCTGTGGCTCAGGAGGTAGAGTGGGTTGGACGTTAATCAGTAGGTTGGCAGTTCAATCCCCGGCTCCCCCAGGCTGCGTGTTGAAGTGTCCTTGGGCAAGACACTGAACCCGAATTGCCCCTGGTGGCGGGGGTGGTGTGAATGTTAGTTTCTGTTTGAGCACTTAGGCTCAGTGTGTGAATGCAGAAGTAGTGTAAAAGTGCTTTGAGTGGTCAAAAAGACTAGAAAGGCACTATACAAGTACGGAGCATTTACATTTACATATTTACACTACCATTTGTGTCCTGGTGCTCTAGGTCCACCACGGACCTTGTATGTTGCATATCAATTCCCTCTCTCTCTACTACTCAGCATTTCCTGTTTGCATCATACTGTGACTTATCTTTAAAAAGAAAAATGCCACAAATTATGCTTTAAATGGTTTAAATGGGACTGGCATTGTGTTATTTTGACAAAATGTTAGCGTTAGTATTTTTATATTACTGCTGGCTTATTTGATCAAATTAAATATGGTATAGCTATAATCTACAAAATGTTCATGTCACTTCTGATTGTTAATAATGTTTTGATTGTCATATGCACATTGTACAACTAATACCTATGTGACCATTTTTGAATAAAAATAACCATATTTTAGTTTAGGTTTACCCACAGTAATATTGCAAATAAGTACTAGGTAAAGTCAACTCAGTATTGCAGTGGTGCTATATTGATGCTATAAACTGAAATTGTAAAGCCTGGTCAAAAACGACAAAGAGGAAAAGCTTTATGAGTATGAGTCAAGAGCAAAAAACCCTGGAGCATACAATTCCCATTATGCAACTTTAACTAAAATTTCTCAGACCCTCCCCGCCCGTTAAATATCTATGTCCTGCCTTTGGTTTATAACACAGGCTTTTTGTTAAGAAAAAATCAATTGTCCAAGCTCATTCTGAACTCAAAATGACCCTGAAGACATCAGGGCTGTTTTTCAGCTCCACCAGAGACATATGTCTCTGGTGGGGCTTTCTTAACTCTGAAAAACAGCTTTATCATGTGTCTTCTCATTATAGCTCCCATACAAAAAAGCTGCTTTAACGGTCACAGCCTATAGTTTTTTGTTATATTCCAGTCAAATCTGATGTTCATTTATAAATGAATAAATAAATGTTGCTTGTGGATAGTGGTTACAATGATGCCTGTGTATCGCTTTGTATGCCTACAGCCAACATCAGCTGGTTAATTTGCCTAATCTTCACAGGTCTTTAGACCATAGTGGAAACACACACAACAGTGGGCTGAAGCAACCTTTTCGTTCCTTGAAAAGAGATCTGGGGACTTAAAATTCCTGGGTACCTTTGGTCGAAAAGCGACTACAAAGGCCTAATATGACTGAATTGTACTCCATGTACTCCATATTGACATTCATGAGTAAAATTGGTGGAGTGTCTCTTAAGTGAAAAGAATGTGCAACACAGTTTATAACAGAGCTTTTGTGCTGTATACATGTGCATTTAAGTAAGTGTGTAAGCACATATGTCAAGCAGTTGTTCGCATCTGTGTGTGGTCAGCCATGATGGAATCATCTCTATTCCACCCAGAAAGACGCCGCAGCAGGGAGAGAAAAGGCTCTGAGGCAAAATATTGGAGTTTGAATGCCCAGTATTTCTCGCCAATGATGACAACAACCCAAGGGGGAATCACGCAGAGAAGGAGAACAAAAAGACTGAAATGAATTTACAGCTCACCCATTGGGGAATGGATGTGCCGAAGATGAAGTGATGATCATCTCTGTTTTTTGCTAAAATGAAATATGATGGCAAGGGAGCGCAGTGCCATTTCCTGCCTGGCACAGGAAGCGCCCATCTGGAGTTCAGTGCTGTCTTTCCTCTGTTGTTGTGTTGCATGGTGTTGTAATAGCTCTTGTCACTGCTGTTGCTGTTCTCAGTGCTGTTATTATTTCTGAAGCACCACACAGGTCAGCTGAGGGAGATGGGGGAGAAAGAAATTATATTCATAGTTTAAGATGCTGTGTTGTGGATTGTTGAGAAGAGGACTGGTAAAAATGGACAACTGGAGTTTATCATTTTGAACTGGGAGGGGTATAATAGAGGCAAGGGAAGAACAGTGAGATGCATTCTGGCAGCTGCCTGTACAACTGTCATTTCCCACCGCCCGCCAGAAAAGCAGAAGGAAGCCACTCTTCATCACCGTGACAACCAACGCACGACGAGAGGAGGGAGGAAAGTTATCCATCAAAATATGGTGTAGGGATGAGTGCACTCTTTCGTCTTTCTGCTCACACACACACACACACACACACGCACGCACACACTGTGTCATCATATTTCATTTGGGTCATCAAGAACAACTGTCTCCAAGAGGAAATCTCTGACTGAATCTCATGCTTTCTCCACTCAACAACATAATAATGTATTTTCCTCATAACAAAGTGACTGTAACCCCCCATAGGGCTAATGTTCAGAATGCACAGAGACAAACTGAAAGCACAAGAGGAGGGAAACAGCTATTCAAGTGTGAACTAAAAAACACCCCGGCAGCCAGAGACTTCCACACTGACACGGAAAGCAAGCATCTGTTTGTGCTGTAGACAAAAGCATGGATTCATTTTAAGGAAATTAACCTATAAACCAGAAAATAATTTTCTAATACAGAGATTTTTTTACATAATATACAACCAAGAAGCTGACTGTGATTAACATTTGTATAATATTACACCTTCTAAATGTGAAAACCATGAGAATATCATGTGCATTTACACATGACATACCCAATATTTCTGCTGTTCAGTGACACTTTCCAATCCCCAGTACACTGGAAAACCTGCCACATGGATTTCTCATTAATTATACAGTTAATATATGGTCAGAAAACTTCAAGCAGCTAAGACTGTAGATTGATGGTTTGGGATCACAGAAAAAATACCTGAAATGAAGACTACAATACATGTGCTGAAGTGTTGATGCATGAACAACTACAAACTATGAGTACTGAGCACCACCCAGTGGTTGGTTACTGTACATGTGTTCAGTGAAAGCTCTCACTGAGAAGAAACACGTATGTATGCATGGCCTGTAGCTGCTCAGGAAAATGGGGAATCCATACTCAGATGAATGACGCTGATACTTTTCATACTTTCACCAATTTTTTATATGATGAAAACCTTGTGAAAGAGGCCACTCGTAGTGATGAACCTACAGAGAATTATCACCTGAATCTGCCGCTCCCATTGGCTTGACTGAGCTTTATAGTGAGTAGCGGCTCTTTGTTTCGCTGTCTGGCCCGCAACTTTACTGTACCACTCTCATAGAGTCTTTTTCAGCAGAAAAAGTTCTAAAAACTCACTAAGTCAGCTGTAAAGTCCTCCAGAGGACTGGCCACTGTTAGTATCCACAGCAGATGTGAGAAGAATCCTGCTGAGAGTGAATAGGAGTTGCTGGGCCTGATAGACTTCCTGGCCGTGTTCTAAAAAAATGTGCCAATCAGCCAGTTGATGTTATTTCTGACATTTTTAACCTATCAGTGTCACCGGAGAGTGTTCCCATCGGCTTCAAGGCAGCTGCCAGCTGGCTCGTCTCTGTTCCCAAAATATCTGCATTGTCTACTCTGAACAAGCTATTGACCTGTGGCTCTCACACCCATTCTGAGAATCTGGTTCTCCAGCACATGAAAACAACATCCCAGTCAGCCTGGACCCTCCTTGCAATCATAACCAACAGATCCACAGGAGGATTCCATTTACTGTGCCCTCCACTCAGTTTTTACACACCTTGAGAAAAAAAAACACCAGCACAATCTCCACCATTAAACTAATCCGCAAACTTAAAACTTGGGCCTTAAGTGCAACTGGATATTGGACTTTCTCACAAATAGACCTCACACAGTTTGGATTGGTGGGCTAACGTCCTCCGCTCTAGTGTTCAACACCAGAGCCCCAAAGGGCTGCATGCTCAGCCCCCTCCTGTTTACACTGTACAATGACTGCAACCCACTTGCTGGAGCCCCTTGCTCTTGAGACAGTGAAGATGGTTAAGAATTTCAGGAATAGCCCAGCCCCGTCCATCACCCTTCCTGGGCACCATCAACACCCACGGCCTCAAGTGCTGTACAGCAGAAAGCACCAGCAAATGTACTTCCTATGGCAGTGGCAGCTGAGGAAGTCCAACTTTGTCCAAAGACAATGATGTGGCACTTCTACACTGTCACTGAGACCATCCTCACCTCTTCCATCACCATCTGCTACACAGCTGCTACTGCCAAGGACAAGGGCAGACTGCAGCGTATCAGCATAGACTTCAGCGTGAGAATTGTTCTTGAGCGAGACTTCTGTTTCTGGTTACAAACAAAGGGTGTTACCAGGTTAGTCATAGTGATCCTTTCCATGATGTTGTTACATCCTCTGATGTGGTCTGTCCGTGGCAAAAAGAAGCACTTTTTGTGATGTGACTGAGTTATTTAGCTGACTCCATAACTCTCTGACAGGCTACTTGTACTACTGTTTTAGCATTTATCATCAACCTGTTATCATGACGTGTGACCACAGTGCCTGCTGTTCATCATATTATTTTCTTTAACATACTTTTTTGCCCTCCACAATCAATAAATTTCCATCAAACCTCCTCTAAGCACTGATTCTGCTCTTTGATGTTCAAGATGTTAGACATCTGCTCCTTGTACAGACCATAATCCAATCACAGCTGTTTTATTTTTAGTTAATTATTTTTTTATTTGATGTTCTAATGAAAATGGATATCATGTGTTTTTTTCTACCCTTGGACTTTTAGTCCCAGGTTCTAACTAACACAAAAACCAAATGGTTCCTTCAGCTATTTTGTTGTGTGCATTTCCACCACGGTCTAAAAACCTGCAAAGAAAGTATTACCCCTGGAACCTGATTTAGACCCTGGTAGTAAGTTCCGCCAAAGGTTCCTAGTTCTGTGGTATAGTTCCTGTGGTGGAAACATGGCTATAGATTTATGTTTTTTTGCTTGACATTTTTATCAAGGGAAAACTGTCAAATTATTAGAGCCTCTTAGTTCCTTTACTTTCCCTCTCCACATATCTTCACCATGTCCATGGATTCACACTATTCATTTCAATAAAGTATAACATGAAAGAAGTTATTTAAGTCATTTGTCCAGGTTGGTAAAAATAATATATACATATAAGACAACATAATACGTGTCTAGATGCACATGTATGCATAACACAAACATCCCATTATTTTACTGTCATCTATCGGCAGGAGGGCCACACCGATCTCTGCAGTGCAAACCAACAGGCATGACTGTAGCCAGCGGTACAGGCAGAATAATGAATGAGTAATGAATAATAGAAGAATAATGAAGAATAATGACTTGGGGACACACGCATATGCACTCATGTGCACACATCATACACACACAGACATAGATAATTATACAGTATCACCATCTATTTTCCCCTCATAGAGAGAGAGAGATGTTCCTCTGTCCCCTCTGGTATACATAACTTCATTAGGAGGAAGTCACAGATGAGTGCAGGGTATGTGTGAAACACTACACTATCTAACACCACCTCAGACCAACATATTTAAGGAAATAGTGGTACAGATGATATCATCAAGAATGATCAGAATATATTTAACTGTGAGTTCACCCTCTAAAAATACTCAAAATAATCAACATCCGCATTTGATGTTGCTCTTGTGCTGTACTGATGATTTGGTGGTGTTTGTATGTTGTTCCTCAAATGTAAGTCGCTTTGGATAAAAGCATCTGCCAAATGAGTAAATGGAATGGAAATGCTCTAAAAGTGTTTGGTTTGAATGCCATTTAGCAATGTGATTTATATCACTTTTTATCTGTGACATTTTCATGCATTTCTTCATCGTGTTGATTTCAAAATTTCACAGTGACCAAGTGGAAACCAAGGTCTGAATGAAACCACATTGTTGTTGTTTCTGTCATTTTAATTGTGATGGCAACAATAGACGTAAACTGACAAATCTCTTTGTGTCAGGAGCAGCCTCACAGCCTTGTAATCATCTCTTGATGGTGAGCAACAGCTATTCTTGATAAATCCTGTATCACTCCATGGAGTAACTGATCATGAGTCATATTTTAGTTATGAAATACATATGCATGTGTTTTGTACTCATATTATAAAGCGTTACCACTCAAAAGCGGGAATCATTTTTATTTTTCTGTGAGTTTAGGCCTACTTTACAATCACATCAAGTAAGCATTCTTTAGTAAGTATTGTAACCAAGGTCTGCGGTTTTAAATAATGATCCTTTTTTTATTCATATAAACAGCACAAATTTGATTTACGTCTATTGTTGCCATAACAATTAAAATGACAGAAACAACAACAACGTGGATTTGTCAGTAGAAAGAAACTAAGTACATCTACTGATGAACTGGGCTAAAGCTAGTGTTAGTAAGTTTGCTTAAGTATTTCCATTTCATACTTGTGAAATGTAATTGAACTCCTAAACTATGTTGTGTTATGGAGCTGTTTCCTGTAACCCTAGATCATTTTGTTCTGCAGTACAAAAGCTGTTGTTCTAGCAACACCTTCATGATGCAAGAGAAACCACTTCCCACATTTCAGTGACACAACTGTAAGCTCTAACTTTGTTCCAAAACAATGTATATTAGAACATACAGAGAGGTTATGGCTTGGTTTTGAGGTTAGCCCTTCATGAAATATTAAATGCTCATGTAGATATGGCCACTCGTTTTCATACAGAAGAGGATTAGGGCCCCTGTCAGAACGCAAATTTGTGTGGCCATATGTAAACATAAGAACATTTTTGCACCACTGTAGTGTTTTGTTATATGCATGTTTTTACAATTTTGTCCACCATGTGTGTTGATTTCATTAGCACAATCTGATATATTGGTTTTTCCAGAACTGTATAAAATCCACTTACTTCTCCTGACCCTCTCTGGCAGCCATTGAGAGTTTGCCTCAGGTGAGAGGTCTGGTGTCAAACTGTCCAACAGTAAAAATCTTAGCTGCCATCACAGCCTAAGCCTGAAGGTGACCACTGTCGGAGATATGACATGTTCAAAACCAAGTGTGTTGAGAGTTTGATAGACTTGCCCGTCAGCTCTGAAATTTTCAAAACCATTAAAGGTTCTGTCAAGTCTGGTTAAATGTTTTTCCTGCAGGTCATAAAATTGATTGACGGATTTAAAATTTTACTAACTAAAGGCTTTCATGGGTGAGATTAGGTTTAATTGTGATTATCAAATGCACATATTAGCATATGTGCATTTGATAATCACAATTTGCTTGTGTTACTCTTATACCTTTGGTTTTGTTTAACTCAGTCTCTATGTTTTTAGGTTTTGCATTTTTTTATTACACCTTGCTTTGTATAAAAAATGAGGAATTATATTATATTGATAATGATTATATTATTTCTGCACAGCTGTTTAGTTGACTATATGAAAAAAGGAACCTAAAACTTCCCTTATCTTCAGTTTGCCAGTATCATACTTCCATTCTCACCTGTGCTTAGATTATAACGCTTGATTCATTCTTGTACCTGTTTGCATGAAGTGAGTACAGCATTAGCTTTTTGTGCTCAAAACAACATGCTGCTTAAGTTTTTCCCCCTGTTCTTTTTGTGTGCAAGCACAGGTAAGGAGATTTTTATGTTTTTAATTTACATTTTAATTAATGTATAATGAACAGAATATGGGTTTCAAATATACTGTTACATTTATTTGTGCTTGTTCTTATCCTTACAGTGACAGCACAGACAAATAACTCACATGGGCTAACTACAGTAGCTGCGCAAGGTAATACAGAATTTGATTGATCAAATGAAAACTAAAAATACTCCTATGAGGATGTAAACTCCTGCACACTACACAGCAGTCTTTTGAGTTAAAAAGAATGGAATCAGGGACGCTCAAAATAGCTCCTCCCACTTTGCAGCTCTATGATAACTTACTTAGATCAGCATCTTAGTTTAACAGTGTATTAGCATGCTAACATTTGCTCATTAGCTCTAAACACATGGGCACCATGGCAATGTGTACCAAATTTAATGGCAATCCATCCAGTAGTTTTCAACCTAATTATGGTGCTAGAGGAAAAATATCTGAATATCTGTACAAAGGGACATGGCAAGCTATCTAATAGTAGCTGAGGTGGTTCAGTCTGGACCAAAGTAATGGATAAAACGAACAACAAACATACGTTGCCATCTCTAGACCCATGTGTGGCTGAAAATGCATGCAATACCAATATATTCTGTCTGTCGTTTGTTTTACTCCTACTCTCTCCTTACTCTATCCATCATCCTTCATTCTTTCCCAGAGAAGCTATCACCTCTGCAGCTGGTGGCCACACCAAACTACCCAGTTGCAGCAGGTCAAGAAGTCAACCTGCACTGCAGTGCTTTCACCGTGCCAAATGTCATTTGGTCTTGGCAACACCTGAAAAATCAGACCTGGCTAGAAGTGGGCACCGGTACAGATCTGATACTCACCAAGCCAGAGCAGAGTGGGCTTTACCACTGCAGTGCAGAGAGCAAGTCACTTCAGAAGAGTGTGAGCCCTAACCACACAGTCTATATCGTTTCCATGCCTGCAGCAACAGGTTTGTGGTCTATTTTGATTTGTTGCATATCTTAATGAAATGAGGGAGAAATCTTTAGGTCTGCACATTTACCCAATGTTCCTTTTTTTCATGTTGATGACTGGCAATCACATTTGAACTGATCACACGAATGGATTGCAGACAATTACTTAAGGCTCTAAGACTTTTGTTCCATCTCACCACGCTCATAGCGTTGTTCATGGCCACAGAAGGCAGCTTTCAGCAAAAAGCCTCTCAAATACTTGCTACCTGCTGCCAGTTAGCTACTAGCCGGTGAACATTGTCAGCTAAAGAGCCAGTTACACTATTTACCTCATGAGTTGGTGGAGACTAAAAACAGATGGAGAGCAAATATTGGACTTACACAGGTGGCCAGAAACACAACTCCAAATGAATGCTAATGTTTCTCTCTATCTCCTGAATGCTCCCAACTGCCCAAACAATCAGTTATTGGAGGTTTAAACTTGGTCGGTAAATAATTGTCAAAGATATAGCATTTACTGAGTAGAAAATTTGAAAATTATACTTGTCAGTTCCCTTTGGTGGACAAATAATGCATTGCAATGCACTGTTTCTAACTTACCTCATCTCTTGTCTTTCTATATACAGATATAGATATTTTAAAAATTCTACAGTAGGCTAATGCCTTATATTTGTCAGGGTTGTGTGAGGAGAGGTGTAGGACCCAAATGCAGGACACGGAGTGGAGCAGGTATAGTTTAAACGGTTTATTGAACAAAACAAAAGGCGAGCACACTTACGGCAGAGTGGCTGGAAAAACAGAGTCCAAAACAAAGTAATCCAACAAAGAATATAAACACACAGATAATCCAGACAAATCCAGGGCAGAGACGAGACAGGCACAAAGTACAAAGCACATGACAGAGCGTAACACGCAACAATGACCGGACAAAGACTGAGGGGAAACGCCAAACATTTAACACCAGGGACTAACGAGCAGGGCGGGAGCACACAGGTGACAGACATGAGACTAACGAGACACAATCAGGCAGGGAGAGAGCAAGGGAAAAGAGAGAGACAGCCAGAACACAAGTTACAGACATTAAACAGATCAAAGGAGTACACACATGACAAACTAATACAGACACCGGCAGACAGCTAACCCCATAACCAGACACACAGACAGTAAAAGACCAACCAGTACAAGCACACAGAGTAACTGGACATAAGAAATTACAAAACACGGACTATATAACAGATACTGGACACCAGGCATTAGACAGGACAGAACCCAAAACCCAACATACTATAATACAGACAATAAACTAAACTAAAAAGTGCAAAACAAGGTATGGCTGACAGGCAGACTGTGACAATATTTAAACAACTAACTAACCAAAACTTTATATTTGTCTGTTTATCATCTGTTTATCATTATCTGTTTATGATTTTGCTGTGACCTACAACTAAAGCCTTTCTCCTGCAATTCTGTGCTGTTTCCATGGCTCACAATAGCTGGTCAGAATTTAGGAATAGCTGCCTTCACTATCTCTCTCCTGGCCTTGATCATCAACCTTGCTATTCTTTTTTGGCTGTGCTGCCAAAGACTTGGTGACCCCTTGGTGACCACCTCCAGCACTGTGGCTAAAGGTAGAACACCACACCACAGAGCATTTCCTGTTGTGTCATATTTTAAGCAAATGTTGAGTGGATCATTTTAATTTCTTAGTTTTCTTAAAGGTATTCCTGGATCAGAAAAGTTGCCAAAGTAAGTTTACAGGAAAAACAGTTATATTTATGTTTGAAATTTGTTAATTTGTTCACATTCTATTAGCCAGCCGATTCAAAATGCTGTATTAATAGTCTGATAACATTTTTCTGCACAACAGGGGAGGTTTGCCACAGACTGAAAGTGATCAAGATGTGTACATGAATTACACAAACACCAACCGAGCCTACACCGATCTGAGCTCCACCCATAAGAATGAAGATAATGTGTACTCAGTTCTGTCATGAACATCCTTAAACTGACAAAGAGGAAAAATGACAAAATGAGCATTTGGTGCAACCACTGGCTAAAATTAGGTAATTTCTGAATTTAGAGCCCAGCATTAATAAACCTGATAGAAGAGGTTTTTCATAAACAGTTTGTCAGTGTGTGGATGATTTAAAAAATGTACATTGATTTAATCTAATTTCACACACTTTATTTTACATAATCTGAACATGTTAAACACTAAGAGGCCATTCCTTCTCCGTGTTTGTACATGTAAATAAAAACTGTAATTTGCTATACTTTTCCGTTTCAAATCACATGTACTGTTGATGGGGAGATATTTTACTGATTGTTTATATGTCAAAAAAATGACTTTTTAAAATTTATTTTTAATCATCATAAAGGCAAATTAAAATTAAAAAACGGTTTCTTTATTGAGTACTATTGTCCAATACAAGATAACAAAAGCTGTTCCATTTAATAAAAAACACATCATACTTGTTATATTTGTTACACCAGCTAATAGTATATAAAAAATGCTGTATAAAGTATATCTACAACCAATAGCTAAATAATAATAAGCTTTGGGTTACTTTGTCACAGTGAATCATGGAATTTTCTATGATGACAGATATGTCACAATACTGCATGCCAGAGGGGAAAGACCTCAAGCATTATTACTTCTGTTCCCTGATTTCACAATACCATATACAAGTTGTTCAGGCAAAGATATAAAAAATCTGTAACGTATCTAATGGGAGACAACAATCTCATTAGCATATATTTTACTGATATAATGTCAGGCACAGCAAGTATACCTACTAATGCGTGTGTTGAGTGTGTAATTGCAATCTAGTGAGAAGCTCCTCTCTAAACAATAAAGAACAGATGGCATGGCAAAACTTCTGCTTTTCAGTTTGAACTTCACACAGGAAGAGAAGGACTGATGCAATTCAGTCCACAGCACCTACAAGATGCACACGTTATTTTGACAAATGTCAACGTGTGCAAGACGACATTAAAGTTTCTTAAAAGACATTCTGAGGGACTTTAAATTATATAGACAAAATATTGTATGTTATGTCATTTTGTATCTTTGACAATACAAGAGAAGCAACAGATATACATTTTTATTAACAAATATTGCACATGTTTGAATCAGTCCATTTCCGGGAGTTGGTGCTCACTCTGCAGTCTCTGGCTCTGATTCCTGCTGTCCATGGAGAGCTGTGAGGTGACTGTCTGTGAGCACCCATCTCCTTTTCCTAACTTTTTAATGTGGGCCATGATGAACCTTCTAAACTTCCTTGTGGCAAAAAAATAAACTACAGGATCCAAAATGCAGTTAAGGCCCATAAGAACCAAGGTGATCTGATGTGCATCATTGAGCATCTGATGTGTCTTCTGGTCCCACTCTACACGGCCCCAGCCCTCTTTGATCCGCAACACCGCCAGTGTCCAAGGGCCTTGTATTACATGGTGGGGAAGGAAACACAGAACAAACACTCCCACCACTGCCAACAACATC
>JAPMOB010252138.1:0-12544 GCA_029875015.1 Lepomis gibbosus
GTTTTCAAACACTTAGTTTCAACCTTTCAGAACTTTATTTTCAGTTTTGAATCCTGGCAGGATTCTAATCCCATAAGAAATAGGGTCATTTTGCCATTATTTCTAATGGAACCGGAATTTTTTTTGCAACCAGAAGAGTCGTCCCCTGCTGTCCGTTTAATAGAATGCAGGTTTAAGGGACTTCCGCATTTGCATTGGTTTGGTGACCGGAAGCTTCCTGCTTGCTAATAGGCTACTAATTAAGTTATGGGGTAGCATGGGGTAGTCGTCACAGTTGCTGCTGTGAAGCTAACATGCAGACTGTCCCAGAGCCAGCACAACAGCTCCAAACAGCGATACTTAAACTCTTGTGTTACTATATCTAATATCCCAACAACAGCGGGCTTGGAAAACCAGAGAGTAAGCCGAATGTCCGTGGACAAGTCATTTAATGTTATCTGACACACAAATCATGGCAGGCCACTTGTTCCCACTTACAGAGACAAGTCTGTGCAAAAACACAGGATCGTTTTTCAGCGCACACACAGAACGGACAGTGGATTGTTAGGAGATATTAGCTGAATTTGACAAAAAGACGTGTATTGTTTTAGAATAGCTTTAAATAGCCTACCTTTAAATAAGGACCTATCTCAAGATGATGAACTTGAGCAGTATGACTCTGACAAGTGATGTCAGCTCTTTGTACTTGGTCGTCAGTGCTACAGAAAGATTTAGTCAGTACCAAAAAGCAATGAGGTAGCATAGTCAGCCCCACCTGACACAGAAACAAAGACACAGACAGTAGAGTAAGACGAGAGAGAGAGAGAGATTGCCAGTAACGTCTTAAGATAATCACATGAAAAAGTACTTTTTAATTAGACGAGCACTCCCATAAGATCTCAAACAATTACAAATAAACTTGAGAAAAACACATTCACTCTCAATCTTCATTAGGTATTATTTGTTGGCATGTGTGTTTGTTTGTGTGTGGTTATGTTAAGTTAAAAACAGTACATCACTATAGTGTTGCTCAACAAGATGTGAAATGGTGTGTGAAAAAGACAATGATGAGTTTTGGCTATGTTTGTGCACACGCGTGTGTGTGTGTGTGTGTGTGAGAGAGAGAGAGGGAAAGAGAGAAAGATTTCCCCTGTTGGCTGAGCATGTCAACCTTGTCAGGAAATGAACTCGTCTCCTAACCTCACGCCACAGGCTGCTGCTGTTCTCTCCTCTTCAAACTCCTCCCTCACACATCTCCACTCCACAGCTCCTATACATCCATCAAACAGACACACACACACCACACGCACTTATATATAAACTTAACCACCCACACACAGATACCCATCGCATGATACTCAACTCACAAACGTCCTTTTTATCCTACAAATCAAACATAGAAACACTGCAAATCGGAGTAGGTTTGTGTGGCTGAGATAAAATGTGGTTCTTGAATTCTCATCAGGAGATTTACAAAGTGGTTCAGGGATTGCAGATTAACATTTCCCAGATTAGAGCAGTGTAGTTGGTTGCTGTGATTTAAGTGCAAATCCTATCATGACTCGCTACCAGGACAAAATGAGTATACCCAGTAACCCAGTCCCCTGATGATATCTCTCTTACTTTAACTCTCGTTTTTCTCTTTATCTACTGTATCTCTGTGTGGTGAAAACAAGATCATTTGACTAAAATATTCTAAAATGTGTGCAGCAAACCCGAGTTTAACAGATGACATCACAGACAAAGGAGTCCCTTTTGCATTTGCTGCAAAACTCCAAAATGAACCCGTTTGAATAACATCATCCAGTGATGATTTAATAACAAAAAGCCTCTTGATCTAACGAAGAAAATATCATCAATTCAATGCAGTTGATGTGGTAATGGATGTGGTAATGCTCTGTTTTGGAATGCTATCAGGTAACAAACATGTTCATCCAAAGTGTGCCTCATTAATTTGCATAGAAAAAAACGTGTCACTAGAGGACAGGGCCAAAGCTGCCACACTGAGGTTATGTCCTTTTGTATTTTGTATAGTACTTTATTGAGTAAGCCAGAAATTTTGGCCTGAGTCTGAGCCAGCCCAGATCATTCCAGCCTGAGCTACAGCTTAACACTCATTAAAATCAGTATGCGTTATTGTCAATGTCATTATGATTTTAATATTGAAAGTAATACTTAATCATTTATAATAATATTAATAATTTAACATTTTAATAGTAATATTTATGTTTTAGGCTAAAACATGCACTGGAGGTTTATCATGCTCAATCCAAGTTGCAGATAAAATTAAAAATCACTGACCATTTTGTTTTACAGCTGCTGGTAATTCTCAAGTTAAGACATTTGACAAAATGCCAATCACCTACCAGCAGGCAACATGATGTGAAAATGCAGAATGCCATCCAAAATGACCTACATGGTACACAGGGCTATACTTGGTGTATATTTATGTGTAAGATCATTCTCACCAAAACTTGACGCATTCCTTTAAATGTCAGTTGGAGTGGTGCCAGATGACCAACGTCAAGATGTCGGTATGTTCCGTCTTGGTGTTGATGATGATGATGATTTGTGTGTATGTCTTTGTATGTATGAGTAATTTTATGTACCGGGCAAAAAACTAAATTGACTGAAACCAACGACCGCCCCAAAAGTCCTCTTTCATTTAACGATTCCTCTACTGGATTTAGGGGCTGTCACTATCAATTAACTTTCCTCACATCAGTCACAGCTGGAGAGGAGCAAAAGGTTGAGGGGAGGGTGGAGAACAGATAGATGGTGTGGTTGAGAATGAGGGAGCAAAACAGAGGAGACAAGCAAAGGACGGTAAAGTTAGACACACACATACATTTGCACACTTGCGGCTAACTGCTACAGTACGATGGATGGATGGTGGTGCTAGCAGCGGGGGGTGGGTTGTATAATTTGATTTGGATTTAGTGTTGCTTGGAAGAATGACACAAATTCTACAGGGATTAATCCGGCTTTAATTCAATCTGGCCGCCACAGCCTGAAATAGTCCCGCTCTGGTCCTGCTGTTCCTCTGTGAAAGCACAGCTGCACCTGGCATGGGGTCCAGAGGCTGCATGTGTAGTTGTGTGTGTGTGTTCCTGTAATTGTGTGAACATGGCAAAAAATACGTTTAATTTTGTATGTATAGTCTGTGTTTGCAAGTTCTGTATCTGTGTGAAGAAGAGTGTTAATGTGTGTCTTGTAGCTATCTGAACTATGAGAAACAGACAATACAGCAGCCTGTGTTTGCATGATGTGTGCATTAAAGTAGTGCAGTCAAAGGCCTTCAAAATTTCAGAATTACTGTTCTGCTAACACTACACAGCATTTTTTGTCCCAAAATGATTTCATGTTGACGTGCCCAAACAGTAAGTGTACTGATTACAAATTTATTCCAGTTAGAAAGATCTGTGACTGGGGCAAATGTTTGTGATATTATATATTAGTGTGCATGTGTTTCTGTGTAAGTTGGTTTGCTCTGCTGTTGTACATTAGCTTGGTAATGCTCTTTCCAGTGGCATGTTCTGCCAAAAAAGGAACACATAATACTCTCTTTTTTTGCTGTCTCACACAAACCGACACACACAGATTATCTCACAGCATCTGCCTCATCAGCACTGTTTGGCTCACTGCCTGCAGGCAATCTACAGTTTACCACAGTGTTACTCCTAAAGAGGTGGTTGTCTGGTGATTTGGATCCCACATCTGATGTTATAACATTCCTAAACAACGACTGTGGTCTCTTTACATCTGCACGTGTTCTCACAAGGCCTATCAAAATAACAGGACTCAGAATTTCTCCAGACCATAAACTAGGTAAAAATAATGTTGCATTGGCCCGGTGTCTTATTAAACAAAACATTAAAAGCAACAATAATGTTGCACTGAACAGCACAAGTAACATATTTACTACCTTCAGTGTAAGTTGGTGAAAATCTCAAATACAAACTCCAATGCAACCTGTTTATATTTAGGTTTATGAATCAATGTTTTGACATATTGCCTTCTTTGGGATTACCTTGATGTGCTGAAACATTGAATTCAGCATTATCCTCAATAAATTAACATGTGCCAAAGCTCTTTATAAAAAATAAAAATAAAGATTCTATCTGTGTTATGAATGTTCAGTTTTTAATTTGATGTTTATCTGCAATCAGAACTCACTAGAATAATTTGTAATCCTTAAATTATTCGTGCAACCTTACAAGTAGTGGGACTAAAACAAAAAAGTTTGGCTAAAATAAAATGTGGTATGCCAGAGTAAGGTCAAAGATGCAGTAAAAAGTCAGAATCAGAATCATTTTACATCCAGGAACATATGCACATGCAAGAAATTTGTTACTGTGTGCCAAAGATAAAGGAGAGGTGGCCTTTGAACTTAAAACCAGATCACTCCCAGGTAATAAATCAGAAACATGTTTCCAGTTAGATGTCAGTTGACAAGGAGAATATGATAGTTTGGTTTGGTTACTACTACCATTAACCTTATTAGAGATGGATAAAGACAGAGAAAGAGTAAAAAAAAAATAGAACAAAAGATGTGACTAGAAATAGATATGAGCAGTGCAGAGAGTGTAAAGATGGGAAATACAAATTTTAAATGCATCTGAGCCAGCAGGTAAGGGTAAAGGGTACAGGTTAAGGTTAAACTAGGGCTGCAACTTACGATTGCTTTCATAATCAATTAATCTCTTCATTAATATGAAAACATATACATATATTATGAGGAAATAAATACATTTTAACCTTTGTTAGACCTCAGAAATACAAAAAAAGTGTAAATGTAACTGTGTTTGTTTACAAGAAAACACCACAGGGTACCTTTAAGGTTAAGCTTAGGGTCGGATAATGGTAAAGGTAAGGGTCTCTGATGCTCTGTCTCCATTGGAAAAACTGTTAAACAGCTTTAGCAACACGGTTAATAATAACAAAGTGTACCTTTATTGACACCTTAAATACTAACCTCTGTTTATTTTTCTTCTATTTGCCGATCAAAAGGATTCATGTGAGAAATGAATGCTGACCCACATTCTTAATGGTCCTGTTAAATTCCCACTGGGGCCACTCATGCTAAAAATATTTATACTCTCTGTAATACAAGGTGCTTTGGATAAAAGCCTCCACTAAATAGCTGATATTATGTTGCGTTACTCACATTTGGATTCACCACTGCTGCCACAAATTAGGACACTCATTATGACTCATTAGGAAGGAGTCTCAGACTCAGGCACCAAAAGCCTCATTTATAAAGATGAGCCTTATGATAAAATTTCATCATACCAATGTTTGTCTACAAAAATTCATCGCAAAGAACTTATTTATGAATCTCGGCCTTGATGATTAATTTTGGATGCTCTGCTTCAGAGCCATGCTTGAAATGCTTTTCCTTACTTACTATTACCAATGGTGTTGCTGGTTCTAGAGACAAGTGAGCGGAATACAAATCAACATTTTGGTCTTGTGCAGTTTATCAGCCCAGTGAAGTTGAGCTGATAGACTGCTTCAAGTTTAAAGTAACCTTACCAGTAGTTCAAGGAATCGTCCAAACAACTTTTCTCCAGGCAGCCATGGAGAAAACAGCAACCTTTCATTAACAGAATCTACTTCTTATCATTTTCCTTCATACTGATTGATTCTAACCAAAATGTCTATATGATGTTTGTGTTTTCAAAGATCTATTGAGTGTAGTCCCACATGATAAAAATCAAACATAAGTGGCCAAAAAAAACCCTGTTTCAATATACTGACACTCATTTTATAATTTTTAGCCGCATTAGCGTAGTGGCTCTAGAGATGGCCACTTTGTCCACCATTTTCCACTACTTTGGTTTATGACTTAAATACCCTTAACCTCAGCTGTACTGATGTTTATTGCTAAACAGAAAATGTTAGCATGCTAACATGCTAAACTAAGCAAATATGGTAGACATTGCATCCACTGCAAACATTACATTATCATTGTGAGTGTGTAGCATGCTGACATTAGCATTAAGCAAGTACCACTGTGCCTAAGTACAGCCTCATAGTTGTTGTAAAATGTTTTATCTTGTTTGGAACTGTCCATCATGATAACAGTTTACTTGCCACCTCTGTTGTAATATTTCAGAAATTACCATGGCTTCATTGTTTAGGGCAAGGAGCATGAGTCTTATATAGCTTTCCAAATAACTTTAACTTAATAGAAATTATCTTAAATACTATTTTAGGAAAAGTAAATAAAGAGCGTAGTCCCCTGGAATTGCCTCTAGTTGGAGCAAACAGTATAGCAGAGCAGTTGCAGAGCAATTAGCAACATTTGCATTTGTCCACATTGAAGACAGCGAGTAAAATATTATTATAACCAATTGTCATAATAGACAGGAATATGTTAATAGCACTCAGGTAACAGGTTGACAGACTTCGCTTCAATATCAGGTAAATTAACATTATTTTGTGTTCATATTTTATTGAGCTACCGTAGCGTACTCCGGTTTGAAAGAAAATAAAATTTAGATAAAGTAGTCACAGACTCAGGCACACCTAGATTCACACTTCTCCTTCTCACGCAGACTGCCCTGCTGCTACCCTGTGCTCTCATATTCACTCACACACAGGCAGGCGGGCCTGGCCTCACCTCAGTGAGGTTCTGTCCTCTGGCCTGAAGCCTGCTGGACTGTTATTATTCATCACAACACACAGATATGCACACATATACAGTGTTTCCTGTAGGATTTTTTTCAGCAGCGGGGGGCAGGACAAACAGCCAGTAGTTCAGTCTACTGGAGGAACTGTAACCTTTAGATCTTGAGAAAGTAATTTGGTTGGTTCTGTTGCTCCACAGTGATTTTACATTGATGGCACAGCATGTTTTGGGCATCACCCCTAAGCCTTAATGGCAGGAAAACCCTGTTAATATGACCTCAGAATCATTATAGATACGACTGTTCATGTTTGCCTTTTGTGTCTTCATTTACAGCTTCTGACATTTATCTGTAGACATTAATATTAAAAATAGGCAACATGAGAAACCTCCTCCCTTCTGAGGTGCATTTTATTTGCACATTAAAATCCAAAAAGAAACGTCTCCTCGTTAGCTTAAAAGAACTAGTTTGCATCACTAATCAGCTTTATTAACCTCAGCTCCTCCAATCACCTCCGTCCTTTCTTTTTCAGACTGAAAACTGAAAAATAATTTAACCAGTCTGTACAGGACAGAGCTGCAGGCTACGTCAGTTTAGTCTAAGTTTGTACCTGATGTTCTCAACATTGGACAAGTGGGCAGTAATAAAATACAGCTTCCAGTTACTTTCAATAAATTGAGCTAATGTTAAGTAACATAGCAGCTATGTAGCTGCTGTAGAAGCTTTCCTGCTCAGCTGCGCAGTCTGCAGGGGAGGGGATGCAGATGTTAGCTAACTTAGTGCTAACTGGCTTCACTTTTCCAGCAGGTGGGAAACAACAGACTTTTCTTGGTCTTGAAGCTGACACACTGTAACAGACATCATACATTTACTGCTAGAATATTTTCCTCCGCTCGCGTTTACTGTCGCTTTCTGCTGCTCGGACAATCAAACACTCGCTACACACCTCCTGATTCAGAGTTACGCCGCACTTATAACACCATCTGTTACGTATGTTCTGCATAAAACAAGGAAAGGAAGTGAGCCGAGCATTGAGTGCTGCCTTGCTCGCACAGTGTGCGAGTGAAAACATTTGCAGCGCATAGTTTAATGATTGTGGGAAATTTTAGGTGCTGTAGGTACTGTGCTGCAGGTCAGTGGCACCGAACCTTCTGTGTCCGCTGATAGCCAAAACTAAAGGAGGAATGGCGTACGAGGGAGAGAGGTGTTCTTTCTACAGCTGTAAGCAGCTACTGCCATTACTGTGTCACAGTCTAAGATGCCAAGAACATTGTCGTCTATTGTGCGACCAGAAAAATGCTTTTTACCGCAAACAATTCTACCTCTGATTTATTGAAGCATCTGCTAAAGCAGCACAGCGATGTGCGGTCGCTACTGCCACTGATGTTTGAACTCGTCAGGAGACAGTGGTGTTAACGTAACGTTTTGTAACTGCTCTTATAAATAGGCTACAAATGCAGAAAATCAGTAGTTCAAAAGTCAGGATTTACTTGCTTTATTTTTTTTTATTTTAGCCGGTGCTGCTGTTATGAATATGATATTAGTTAAGTCAGGGGAGACTGCTTTGTTTTGGGGTGAAGGGGGGTGGTAGTGAAAGCAGTGTTTCCCATAATTAGCCTATAATTTGTATAATAACCCCCCCTCCCCAGTAATAAGTAAGTAATTTATTTCTTTTTTAGGGAGTAATAAGTAACTAGTAATATATTACAATTTCTGAGTAACTTGTCCAACACTGGTGCTCCTTGTATCTCTGTAGGCCACACTTGTTCAAAACCTGTGTGTGTGTGTGTGTGTGTGTGTGTGTGTGTGTATGTGACTTTGTATTAAATCTTAATACCCGCACACATGCAGTAAGTAGTATGATTTTTAAATGCACTTTTGTTGAGGGTTGCTGTACATCAGTGCAGTGTTAGTTCTGCATGGTTAGCTAGGTGACTTGGCATTTAGACTGCTGTTGATAGGATTGCCCTGTGGTAAGGAGTGTGTGTATGTGTGTGTGTTTTTTGCACATCAACGCATTTGTGCATGCTGCTAATCATGTCCCATGGTAGCAGAAGAAAGACAGCTTGTAGAGGAGACTGAGGATGCCCATTGGCTTCATAGCCCAGGGATTGTATGATTGCATTGGAAGTGTGTGTTTTGATGTTAAAGCGGATACTAAAATGTTTGGATTCATGTGCATGTTTTTTTAACAGTGTATATTAGCATCAAACAGCTAACATAACACTTGTGAGCTCAGTTTTTATTGTGAGATTGTAATCTGAAAACTAGATTTCAAGAATTAGATCAACTTGATCAGCAAAAATTTCATGATTGATGAAGTGTAGTTAGTATAAATGAAATCATGATTCTGCAACAGCATGGCCTATTTCTTGCTTAACATATATTCAGAGTTTGGTGAAGAGTTTTGAGAAAATTTCATGTTTCAGAACAGAACAGCTGTCATATTTATCCAAATTTAAAATCAGTGGCAGAGTCTAATCACAGCACACACAGTGTGTTCATCCATTTATTTCAATTATTTTATAAATTCTTTTACAGGGACTACGCACAATGAACAGCATGAGTAAATGTCCCAGTGTTAGAAAAATGGTTTATGTTCCACGACCAGATATTGATAAGCCTATTCTATTCATAATAAAACAGAAAGCATGTAAAATCAAAACAAGGAAAGAAAGGCTGGGAAACCAAGAATGAAAAGCTAAACAATAGAGTGAGTCAACCAAATGCATATCAGAAAATTGTCATGGCAACATGTTCATCATAATAGACGTTTGCACTTTTATTGAGAGGCAAGTTATTGCAGGAAGAGGAAATAAAGTCTTGCTAGCAGTTCCTCTATGTTCACAACAAACTCCTCTCCAACTCTGACTCATGTTTTCATCTGCATCTTCCTGCAACAACTCTCCTCTCACAAGATTTCAGACTCTGAGTTGTCCTTGAGCGAGACTTCTGTTTCTTGTTATGAAACAAGTGGTATTAACGGTTGTTACTCAGAAGGATCCTTTCCATGATGTCAGACACCTGGTATAACAGTCTGAGCCTGTCGGTGGCAAAAACAGGCACTTATTGTGGACATAGTTTAGATTGGCACAATTGCCCCACGCTGCAGCCATGTTACGGCTACTGGCTGAAGCCATCTGTTGCACAGATTTCAAAACCTCCGGTGCCTACTAGTCATTTCGACCCCAAAACGTGAAAATAGGCCCCACATTTAAAAATACTAAATTACCATACGACATTCCCTGTTAGATGTCAACCTGAGATCTTTGTTGCACACCCCTGTCTCTCTTCCGATGTTTACTGTCTGTCTTTAACACTGTCACATTTTTAAGATCCCCTCCAGACACGTTTGAAGACATAAAATAATTTGCTTTGATTACTAATTTGTGTCAGATTTTTTCACGAGGTTGATCGCTTACTTTCATTCACCTCCCCCGTTTCCAAGTTCAGAATATGCAAATAGTGTTCCTTTCAATAGATTAACCACTAGACACAAGATGTCTCCTGCTTCACTGAAAAGTCCATTCTCAGTTTATGTGCACTTGAGTTTCTGTGCTCATAGGTACTCATCTTAAACTCAGCTTTAAGGTGAACCACAGAGAAATTTTCTGACTGTGAAAGCAGCCTTCTAGTCTCAAACTCTGGACATACATCTTTCTGCAAATTTCTGAGTGGAGTAAATATCATCAAAAAATTTAACATATACAAAAGTGCAAGCAGTTAAAGTGTGACAGCCTATAGTCATTAGTAGTTGGTAGCTGTAGGGAAGGTCCACTTTGATGCCTGATGCACTGTGCACCCAAATTGAAATGGCATCTGTCTCAATTTAATTCCTACATCACCATGCCAGACCTCAATGAGAGAAGAAAATGTTTTAGTATGGCTTTTCCAGGCTGGTGGCTATGTCACATGGCAAATTATATCCAACCATTGCGAATTCATGTGTGGCCTGTGGGATATACTAATGTTTGGCCATGTGGGTGTGTGAAAAATGTGTGTGATGTAGTACCATGTAAATGTGAGTGTTTGGTTCCAGGAGGAGCTGGGCTTGTTCTATAATGGCTATTGACAGCTTTAATTGTAGCTGTGCTGACAAACAACTACAATTCATCCTCCTGTTCAATTACTCCAGTTAGCCTACGTTCCCCTGTCGCCATAGTGTGTGTATGTGTGTGTGTGTGTGTGTGTGTGTGTTAGTGGTGAAAGGCAGTTTGTCTCAAACCAGCTGTTGCTTGTCCAAAATGGTTAGAGGTCAGAGAAGCAGTTGTGTGTGTTGTCCATCTATGCTGGGAATAAGGTGTGTGTTTGATGTGTTTGCTCATTCGAGTTGAGTCTCTGTTACAGATGTTTTGACAGGTTAGAAAAGAAGAAAGAAAGACAATAAAATAGTTTTCAGTGAAGGGGGAAAATGTTTTAAAATTCTTTTTGAACCCTGCAGTGAATGTCAAAAAAGAGCTGATCTAATCCCACTTGACTGTGTCAACCTGCCTGTCTACTCCATTTCTCTTTGTCTCTCTGTCTTTGTCTGTCTCTCTGTCTGAGGTTCGCAGAGAGGTCATGTAGTCATGTCCTGTCTTTCTCTGAATGTGTTTGTGTGTGTGTTCCTGGCCCACTTACACTTTAATAAGTCCTCGTTACAGGTGTTTGGATAAGATAGGGAGGAAAAGAGGGAGACGCAAAATAGGTTGAGGCGTGAGAAGAACTTTTTGAAATCTGGTTCCCAAGAGTGGATGTTTAAAAAGCACAGATACAGCCTCAATACTGTCGGGGTTCACACAGAGTTCAGCCACTAATCTTTTGCTCCTCTTCCTTAGCCAGAAGACATAGCAACTTTAACAACTGTCTTTTTATCTTTATCTTTGTGTAGCTGAGGTTCCATACAATCATTTTAGTGATATCATTAAGCATATAAGAGAAGCTGAATGAAAATGGCAATGTTTTCACTCTTTTTTTGAAGGAATTTACTGGCCAGGATATAATTCTAAATTTGAATGAAAACAAATTTGTGTTTTAAATCATGATGCACCTTTAGCAATAGTATGACTAATCTTTAAAGTGCATTTTAAAACAGCTCAAAAGTGGTTTAGATAGTCTTTGAATCATGTGTCGACCAGAACCTCAAAGAAGTGTCACACGCTGCCACTGCTTTCAAAACCCAATCAGGTTTTCCTGTCGAAGTTTCTGCATTTAAGGAATTAATTAGTTATTTGCTTATTTTTCAACAGCTTGAAACATAAAAGTCATTAAGCCTCACAAAATCACAATTTGACAAATACTAATAAATTCTTAAAATATTCTTTTTGTCATTCACAAAGCGTTTAAACACTGATACTCCACTGTAATTTTATGTTTTTGTGTATTTCAAAGGTTCCCCTTGACAACCAGATAAATACTGTAGCTTATCTCTTTCTCCCTCTTTTCCCCGGGCAAACTTTTCCAGAGTGCCCGTTTAGCTCTGTCTTCTTGACCTCTCCTTCTCTCTCACTTTCAATGGCGAAATTCCTATGCACCTCGCATCATCAGTCGCCACAGTTTGATGCTCCTGTCCTCCCTCTGTTTGTCTTTATCCCACCTTCATCTCCATCTCTGTCCCTCCATCTATCTATTCAGCTCCTCAGGGGAAGAGCTTTGAGGCTTCCATTCCATCGGCGATCCTGTGTGAAGGAGAATCATATGGAGGCTTTGAATTCTGCACTGCTCTGGGTACTATATGTTATCTATTTCCTGTGTGTGTGTGTGTGTGTGTGTGTGTGTGTGTGTGTGTGTGTGTGTGTGTGTATGACCAAGGAATGCATTCCCCCTGGAGCTCACTAAAATTCCTATGCTCAGGCATAAGGTATCGGTGAACCACACTGTCGAGCGGCGGAGGGACCCTTGGGAGAAAAGTGATAAAACACTCCTCTCCTTAACATGTCCACTCATTTTCATTC
>JAPMOB010252140.1:5062-15800 GCA_029875015.1 Lepomis gibbosus
GTCTGAACGAAAGCTAGCACTATGGCTCTGTTTCACATGCATCTCTGTTAAACACATACACCCTCTCAAAGCTTCTATAAACAGCTTTCGCCATATTCAGTTCTCCCAAGACTGTGGAAAGATACTGTGATCGTTCAACAGGGACAAAGATGGAGACAGTGATGGGCAAAGAACATAAATGTATAAATAACGGATGGACTGGAGCTGTGATGAAACACAGACATGTGTCACTCACTCTCACATTAAAAGCCAGTAGTGGAAAAAAGACAACTTGCTTCCTGTCTCCAAAGACTGTTTACAACAAGGAACGAAAAATTGAAGAAGAAAAAGGCAGAAGTGTTCCCTGCAGCCAAACGACATTTCTTTAACATTGTAGCTCATTCTGGACTAATCGAGGAAGCATTCTCAGGACATTGCTATGACAGGTTCCAGCTTCGTTTATCTTCTCAGCTGTTTCTGTTTTTTTACACACTCAATGTTTTTATATGCTTTTGGGTTCCAACCTGCACCCCTTTGATCTACTGAGCAATACACAAGAGGTTGCTCGTGTCGTAGTCTGAGGAAAAAATTGCTTCATGTTGTACAAAAGTTTGCCTATTTATTTAGATTAACTTGCTGGATGCTTCTATAGACACCCATCACCTCCTCTAAAGCACTCAGCTGAAAGCTCTCACTTTCATCTTAACCACCAAACAGGTCCACTGCTGTCCTGAACTTTTAAGTGCAATATGTTTTTTATTTTTTATTTTATTTTATTATTATGTTTGGTTTGTTCATTTATTTGGATAATTTTGACTTTTTATGGGGAAAGACGAACGGCTTGAGCTCTGTATTAACTTTATTTGTTAAGAGAAAAAACCATAGAGCTATAAGGTTGACTTACAACGCAAACTTTCAAGAAACATAAGTAGTTTAATGAATTTTAAGCAAGTGATTCTAACTGTGTTAACCCCTGGCAGCAGGCAGCTGGGGGTGTTATGGTTGTAAATATAATTCTTTAAGAAAACTATGTGATAACACATTAAAATAAACAAAAACAAAAAACCAATAGGTCTCTGCTGGTGGTGAATGTGGGACTCAGCTGTATCTATGTAAATATGAGAGACTCAAAACTATAAGATGACATGTATTGTTAAAATAAAATAGGTGAGCAAGAGCAGGTACAATCTGCTCTTTTGCCTGGTCATGCACTGCTTGTAAGGAGTTTTCTGAAATGCATTTTATCATTTTCACTGTTTACAATTCAAAATGCATCTCCTATGATAGCAAGTGAAAACAGTAGAGTACATTTGGTGTCATTGCTAATGATAAATAAACCAACCAACTGATGAAGTACGGTGTGTTGTCTCAGAATTTTTTTTTATAATGTCCACTTGCATATTGGTCACAAACATGCCAAGACTGACGTGCATTCAAGTGGGCTGTAAGCTCCCATGCACTGAAAACATGGAACACGACGGTTGTATGAAGTTGCTTAAAGAAATAGCTCAACATATTAGAAAAAAACGCTTATTCGCTTTCTTGCTGTGAGATGAGAAGACTGACACCACTCTCATGCTTGTAAGCTAAATGAGAAGCTACTGCCCCCAGCCACTTAGCATTAAGACTGGAGACAGCTAACCTGGCTTGCCTGATGACCAGACACCTATAAAATCACAACTTGTCGCTTTTATGCTTCAGTTTTTGTACATAAGTATAAAACAAAGATATAATGTGTTAATCAGTGAGTTTTAGAGATGCCAATTGACAGATTTTACACCTTGCAAGCTGTTTCACCCAGCTTGCGCTCTTTATGCTAAGCTAAACATCTAGGTTATTTAGTGCAGAGATGTCAGAGTGGCATCAATCATCTCAAGTGTATTTCCTAAAGTATCAAATCATTTCTTAGAGTAACTGAACCATCTTATATAAGGAAATTTGGTTTATTACAACTTGGGTCTTAACTTACATTACTGGTTTTGTAATAATAACATTAAACTAGCCAAGTTAATTTTTGAGATCTCGGAATGTGATGGCAACACTAAAACAAGTCACACGAATAACATCACAGACAGATTCCTTGTTCAACTTTGCCCTATAGTACTTTGTCCGTGCACAATTTTCTTGTGCGATGAGGAAATATTACACATTTTGGGTCGAGAGAGCAGCTATGAACCCCCATACAATAGTTTGTTTTCATACTCTGTCAACAGTCTGAAATGGTTGGTGATGGAGTGGGGTAGTATTGAGCTGATGACACAGAACATCAAGACTTCGGAGTCCGGATCCCAGCTGTCTTGTTGCGAAAAAGAGAGCAAGTGAGTGTGACACATAGTTGATTGTAGGACGGGTTGGGGTGAGATGAGATTAAATACCCCTTTTCCACCGCATGGTACCATCTCAACTCGCCTCAACTCTACTCGCCTTTTTGTTTTTGTTATTGGGGGAAGGTTGTGCCTGTACCTGCTACCAGGTACTTCATTTTGTAACACCTCCATCGAGGTTCCAAGTGAGGTGATACAAGGCGATACAAAAATGTGATGTGAAAACACAGCAGACTACTGATTGGTCAGAGAGAATTGTCACTATTCACTGCATCATCAATGCGCATGTCTGACAGAGCCTGGCAGCAGAAAGTTTTATATTTTACAATTTTCATATGTTTTTCATCACTAAATCCACTTCTGTTAAGTTTTTAAGCAATTGATCAATTGTGTAGAATTTGAATATTGACAGTTTTACAAAAAGTGATGGCAGGTCAAAAATGTGATTAAACCTTTTTCGGAGTTGAGGAGCTCAGCACATGGCCGTGGAGTAGCTTGCGAGGCCAGCCGGCCGCCCACAGAGCCCTCTGCTCTCACCGTCACACAGACCACTGCAGCAACAAAGGAAGTTTTTATAGTTTTTATACCGCTTGTCTGTCTTTACATTCTCAGTAATGTTGAAATGTTTTAACTTAAATCAAGAGACAGCTGGTGTGTGTGGGTCGTGTGTCGCATTGAACATTACATCGTGGCAGTTGTGTGTGGCATTGCTATGACGACCAGCTACATCGAGGGGTACTATCACTGGGTACTCTCTGCAATGAAAAACAGAGGACGACGGGCCAAAACCGAGTCGAGTAGAATCGAGTTGAGGCGAGTTGAGGTGGTACCGGTAATGGAAAAGAGGCTAAAACAGTAGAAGTTCTCTGAGGGCAGTTTGTGTGTGTGTTTGTCTGTGTGTTTGGGGTGATCAGTCTGAAGTAGTGTTAATAGTGGTAACAGCTTCTAATCTTCTTAACCAGCTGCCATCTGTTTTGACGGCCATAGTTTTTTTCCCTAAAGGAATTCTCATCAGCCTTTCTAACGCCTCTCTTGGCCTGTTTCCTCTCCTTCTTGCTCCCTAGTAACTGTCTCTTTGTCTTCAGAACCCATGCTTGATTTTTTTTATGCTCATCTTTTATACCATACAATGGAGGTCCCGCTCTTGAATTCCTTTACCAAATCCTTTTGTTCAAGTTTCCTTCCTCGCTATAATCTGTGTTAACTATGTCACAGTGTCTGTCATTGTTTTCAACTTCATCTGTCACGTGAGCCACAAAACACGCCAGCTTGCATTTCCTGCTCAGATCTTATGCCCCTGTATACCAAATATGGCCGTCAATGCTTCTTCCTCTTTGACAGTCTCTCATCTTACTTTCTTCATGGGTAAATTTGTCACCAACAGGATATGAAGTGACGAGTGTTATCATCTTTATTTACAGCAGTCTTCACGTATTGTCTGCTGGACTGTGGGGAAATAAGCGTCCAATCTCTTTTTTTTAATTGCTTTGTCAGTACATGCCATATAATTTAAATTAAAAAGTTGAAGCTTTGTATGTGGCTTGTTTTATATCACAGTTCTGGCATAAAAAGACACTTCACTCAGTTTGTGCTTCAGACTAGTATTTTAAAGTAATAGTTCGACATTTTGGTAAATGCCTTTGTTTGTTTTATTGCCAGGAGCAGGAGCTAGATTGATACCACTAGCACATCTGTCCATTAAATATTAAGCTAGAGGTGATTCAGCTTAGCAAAAAGACTGGAAGGATGGGGAAATACTGCCAAAAAATAGTTCTGGCACATAACTCCCTAAAAAACAACAATTTATGGTTTAATCAAACAAAATATAAAGCGTTAATTAGTGAGTTTTAGGCGTGCTGACTGGTTTCCAGTCTTTATGCAGAGGTAAGTTATTCACCTGCTGGATTTAGCTTCATATTTAACGGCCATATGGTATCGATCTTCTCATCTAGTTCTTGGCAAGAAAGCAAATAAATGCATTTCCCAAAGGTTCACACAATTCCTTTCAATGTGAGTTATAGGCCGTAAAACTTACATAAAACAAGTTTAATGCTGTATACTGTAATTCAGTGTTTATTTTTTCCGCTTGTGAATTTTATACAGTGGGAGAGAGAGTAGCGGACTTTCAAGAACGTGTGTTGTACAAAAGTCGACTGTTACAATTTTTTCACCTCTATCCTGTAATCTCATATAACTATCTCAAAATAAAGTTTTTAGCACCATGAACACCCATATGACCAATATGATGCCATCATGTTGAATTCAGTAGGGCTTCCCCTCTTGTATATTTATTCAGCAGTCTAGAGGCATAAGCCTCAATTAATCCTTAATTCTCAGATCAGCCTATCCTTTCAACATGTGTCAGGTTTACAAAAGAAACATCACGTCGATCCAGCTGCCCTCGCTGACCCAGTGGACCCCTCAATCCTGTTTGGTGTGGGTTTGTTTTTTGTATTCCATGGAACAAGTCTTTTATTTTCACACCAATATCTGAACAATATGTTTTGGACAAAAGAAACAGCATTTGTTTCTTTGGAGAGTTTCCCTTACATGTATTTATTGTGCTACATTCATCACATTTCCTGACCTGCTACATGAAGTGATGTCATGATGAATGTCAAAATGTGTTTATTTTCTGGCACCGTAGTAACTGTACCATCTGTTAATTCACAGATACAGTTTCCAGATTTCCCTCAGTCACAAGTGAAAAAACGTTCTGGACTGAAGGAGCCCTAATTGCACTGTGTGCGCCTTCATTGTGGAACATTTCACACGTGGCACACTGCCTGCTTCATGCACATCCCCAGTGCAGTGCTGTAGCTTTAGCTTTATGTCGTCATTGCTGCTGGTAGACAGGGACAGGTTAAAAACAGCAACAGACAGAGGAAGGCAGTGTGGAAGGAAGCTGAATGTAATGGAATTTAATAGTCTGTCTCATCCCAGTGGTCTAATCAAAATCAAAAGGTCAGCTTTATAAATAGATGGCCTTTATATAAATAGCTAAGCTTTATACAGGTATTGCTGGTGCTTTTGCCAAATGCGGGACATTGGAGGGCTTTAAAGGAATACTTCGACCCTTTGGGAAACACATTTATTCTTTTTTGCCGAGAGTTTATTGAGAGGATTCATTCCACTCTCATATTTGTATGATAAATAGGAAGCTACCACCGGCAGCCAGCTAACTTTTTTCACACAACAGGGGCACAGATGACCATAGATAACAAAATCAACCTACCAGCATCTCTAAAGCTCGCTAATTAACATGTTAAATACATTCAAGGGCGTTATGTACAGGATTAGTTGTCTTACCTTAGCTGACACAAAGGCTAGCTGTTTTCCTGTGTTTCACGTCTCTATGCTAAGCTGAATTTACGACCTGCCAAACGTGTACTTCCCAAAATGTCAAACTTAATATCATCAATTACATTACATAAAATCTTTTTGTCTAAACACCTTAAACTAAAAGTGGTTTCATTGCCTCCTCCAAAGTTATTTTTAGGTTCCATAGTCACTTCTGCTGCACCTGAAGCAAGGACACCCTTTTCTTCCCAGGAGAAGCTTTAGTAGTCAAACCACTCCAGATGGTCCTCCATAATGAAACAGCATTTAATGCAACACCTTGGAACAGTTTCTTAAGGTCAAATGTAAAATTAAAGTAACCTTCTGCAAGGTCAACGAGATATAAAAATATAAAAAAGACAACAACTGGAAAGCATATACATGCAATTGAAGCATCTGGTAAGAGAGGTAAGAGAGCTCTGTGAGAGAGGTAAGAGAGTTTTTCCTGGCTACAATTCAGCCCATACGCCCACTTTGAACCATCTGATGTGTGACGGATGTTTCCACATTCATGTTTCATTTCATTTCATTTCATTTCACAAGGTTTTGGTGACACTTAAGATAGATATGGGAATTGTACAGGAGGATAATGCCCTTTAGCCTATTTTTAATAATGATGCTATCCATTTACATCTGAATCCTGTCTGCAAGAAAGATTTTTAGATTTTTATTTTGTCATTTTGCTACATTAAGCAAAATTTTACAATTTAATAGAATATTTTCTTATTTTTCTTACACATTACCTTGCATATTCCAACCATAACTTCTCCGAACTATGCCCATATGCTACTTGCTGTGCAAGTTCAGTTTTCCATTGTACCCCACATGTTGTAACGTTTACAGTTTCTCCTTAAGGTTTTTGTCTCCCTGAGCTGTTTTGACATGAGCCCTGCTGGATGCTCCATCAGAGAGAAAAGGCAGGTGGGTTCTTCCACAACAAAACACTTTAAATGATGAATGTTGTAAGTAACTCTAAGCTTCAATAATGCACTTCACTAATAGGATTGTAATCAACTGAAAACCCGCTGACCTCATCAGATTACTAGCCAATAAAATCCCACAGCATCTGAGTGTTGTTTCATAAACCTGCTTGTATAAAAAAGTTGAACTTTAACTAGTAAGATTTAGAATTCAGAATTACCCACACGTTAAGTATCCAAGTTATAAGGGAACTGTCTGTTCAGTTGTCCTCACTGGTGGGCAAAATCTCAGTCTAAACATTTTTAGCCGTTCTAGCACCTTTGCTCTATGGATGACCATGAGGTTGACATTTGTGGTTTAGAGTAATTGGAAAAGAAATACTTTTGCTTGGCGCCCCCCTGGTCCCTCTTTGCTAGCCTTTATCTCAACTAACAATCATGATTTATGTTAAGTGCTAATGTTAACGTTAACTTGTTTGGGGCCCGCTACATGGACAGACTGGATGCTTTCTGCTCAGATGCTGAAGCATTACCGTCATGCTTATGTGGTAGTCTTTAGTCAAGTTTCTCTGGCCTCACTATTTTCTCGGTCCCTCACTATTTTCTCTCTCTTCCTCCACTGTGGAAACAGCGCCATTAAATCACGTCATCTTCACTTGCCCACAGCATAAGCGCGTTGTGCGACAGTAATAATTTTTTGGACAAAACAGTGTGCTGTATATTTTAAGCCATTATTTGCACTGGTGCTTTTAAGAATTAAATTATTCAAATTTCTTGATAAATGTTTCAGCCCTATTTCAACATGTCCACTACTTTACAATTAGCATTACAGCATCACTGAGCTGGCTGTAGACTCTTGTTTTCTTCATCTCCTACAGGAGGGAGAAATTCATAGAATAGGAGCAACAGATTAGAAAACACTTATGTGGTTTTATATTGCACTGTTTGATGAATGCCCTCTATTTTGTTGTTCACTAAATGTATTTATATTGGCCTCCAAGCTAATTTAACATAATCTGAATCTGCAATTTCCATTTCTTCTTGGAACATTTTTTCTCTCTGAGTGAAGTGTTCTTCTGCAACTTCTGTGTAGCTTCCAGTCTGCTGATGGCAGCTACAGATGTGCACTCTCTGCCAGTTATGACACTTTTGTTTCCTCCTGCTTTGCTTTGCTGTTGATTGTTGTGCCCTGATTCTAATAAATGTCCTGGTTGACTCTGTGGTGAACTGGCATTAGTAAGTGTGTGTGTCATTCAAAAAGGGGAAGTGAAACAGCAGAAATGAATCAAGTTCATGACATCACCATGGCATGTCCTAACTAATAAATTGTTCCAAAATCTGATTTGAGTCATGGTTTGGTTCACAGATATTATAAGTAGCCAGTACAGAAGCATGCAGAACAATCACTTTAATCCAATTCAGGAACCACTACCATCCAGTGAGAACGCCTACACAGAGTGGTAATGATGACTAATTTTTTTATATTCACTCCTGTTGCTGTCATAAAGACAATTCCACAGAAAATATGTTTCATTGACCTAATTTTATCTGGCTACAAAGCTTGCACTGTTCTTAAGATATGTGAAGTTATTCAGCTCAATGTGAACTGACATAAAAACTTTTAGAGGCATAGTTTCCCTTTTATATGGAAAAATGTTGTTCTGGAGGCTCAGTGGGGATGAAAAACTGGAAATAGTGATCACGTGGCATAATCACAGGAATGATGATCCATGACTGTGAAAAAAAGATGATGCTCACACATTATTTCATGTGACCATGGTTGGGGCTTAGTGCTGTCTTCCCTGCATAGCTCTAAGCAATGAAGCACAGAAAACGACAAACGTGTAATTTTCTTGTCAGTTAGCTGATTTCATGCGGTGGTGAAAATAGAAGCAACATTCTCAACAGCGTCAATACCTAATCACCTGAGTCAGTCAGTGGGAACGCTAACGTAAATACATGCATTCTTTACATTTAAGCACATCATCTGAATAATGTCATAAACCCTTCGGCAACTCAGGCCTATAAATCATTTTCTGGAACCGTTGTTGAAAGTAAAATAAAGGCCAATGCTTGTGCCAGAAAACAGATTTATGTTTGTATAGTAGGTCTGATGCGACATGGATAACTTGCAGCTCTAATGTAATCACAGGATATGAAAAAAAGATTTAATTCATGGAAACCTCAAGAGAAGACAGTAAGAATTGACAAGCTCTATCAATCTCTCTTTCCCCTGTTTCTTTTTATCACTGGGTACACAGCAAATCTGGAGCTCTTGAAGCTATGGATAAACAGAGAGACTCTCATGACTAAAGAGCAGAAAAGAGAGGGGACATGCGAGACAAATTAACTTGTTGGGTTAATATCCATCCAGCTGTAATGTGAGAAAACATCAGCATCAGTCACCTCTGATCTGGTCTTCTACAGTGCTATTTGACCCAGCTTTGTTTACCACTGTACAGTACAGCCAGTGCCAGGACACCTCTTAACCTTGCCAGATAAGGTCAAACTACTCTTCTATCCTCTGCTGCCATGTGGCTCTGGATTATCTTAAGGCCACGGCTTGGAACATACAGAGAGACCGGGATAGCATCAAAGGAAGCTCGAATCAGACGTATCTGGCCATTTTGAACAGAAGCTGTAAAACATGGAATTACAGTTTGAGTAATTTTCAGCTCAAACATATTTAGCTGCTGTTTTAACTTGTTGTCAAACAGGAGTGGAAAGTTGAACACAGATTTTGTCCTGTTATTACAAAAGTCCACAAACAGTTCATGTAAAATAGCTGCCCTTAAGTGGAGCTCATAGTGTAGCTTCAGGCTTAAAATGAAGTCTTTTAAGCAACTCAGATCAGCTGATCATCAGCCGACTTCCCTGAAAAGACATATTCACTTTGGAGAGTTATAAAGCACTGAAAACAAATCCTATAACATTTCAGACTTCACCCATATAATTTCCTTTAAATATGATTGATCTTTTCACTTACATTTATGATGCATCTTGGATGTGTACATGTATTTAATTTCATCACAATAATACCATTGTATTCAATAAGTTAATTGGTGAGTTGTGGAAATGTGGCAGCATCTCAAATATCAATAATCAATGAGGTTTCAAATATACCTCAAGCGTTGCTGTAATGGGCAACAGTACCGGAGTCTGGTGAGGGAGCACCGGAACTGGACTCAGCAGCTTCTTAGAGAACACTGCGCAACAGAAGCCAGTTTAGTGACAGGGAATACAATACAGAGATGAATGGCTCTGATTCTTAGGATGATGAAGGCACAGCGGGTTTCAGGAGAGATGTGGAGTGGGAGAGGAGGGAAATCAGTCAGCACCCCAGAGGCCTGAGCGGGGGCTACGGTATAGTCAGCCGCCTGATCCCTTCAAGAAAAACACCATTGTACTGTATTCCATGTTGACAAAACCGGCATTCACTGGTTTCAGAGGCTGTGCCCATTCCAGCGCAGCACCTCACCAGTGTTCCCTGGGGGGGTCCCCTCCGTCCCGGGCCTGAAACTCTCCTCTTCCTGGTGGACCAAATCTCCTGTGCTAGAGGTTAAACAGACTCCCCTGGTGCTCCTAGCTCCCAGTCCAGACAGAGTCAGCAAATAGGACCTCTGCATGGCTAACTGAGCTAACTTTAGCTAATGACAGCTACAGATAGCAGCAGTTAGTGGTTACTTCATCAACAAGTGAAGCTATCTCTCCATCAGGAAACTCCATAAATCACAGAGTTGAGGCAGAGCAGCAGGAAGCCATCAGAGTGAAAGAAAACATTTTCTCCATAAAATATGAACCAGTTTCATCAAAATCACTGAATATCTATAATGTTTCCAACCTAATTATTCTCTCATTTGTGGTCTTATAAGTTAGTGCACCATATCACTACTGTAGCTGTCACAAGCCATCGAGGCTTTAGTCAAATGGAAGTGGGCAAGGTTAAAGGAGAACTCTGGGCAATTTTTAAGTTAATCTTGATCGTTATACCTTTGTGAGTACTGTCTATAGAAAAAAAAACGAGCCGGATTGGTGCTTGCAACACGGAGCTGCTACAGCTAATGCCCAGAGCTCCCACATAGCAAAAACGGCAGATACGAACGGAGTTCCCACGGGACTTCAGCGCGAGACTACAGCTAGCCGTCTAAAACACTATTTAGGTAAATTTAAACAATG
>JAPMOB010252141.1:0-14508 GCA_029875015.1 Lepomis gibbosus
TGTGAGTGCTTAGGCAAACTTACTGTAAGAATAAGTGTTAAGCGGACAATTGGCCGCTGTAATGATAATCTAACAATTTTTGAAAACAATGTTTTCCGTGTCCACTGAAAAACTAAGTCGGCATTTTAGGATTTAGACTCTGCTGTTTTGTCACTCTGTTATATTTTCAACAAGAGACCACGTTTGTTTAGAACACAGAATGTCGCAGGGTGTTGTGGACAATACCGAGGGCATGTAGCCTGTTAATAGAAAATCAAAATCATCTTTAACAATCAAAATTGTCCTGGCCAGATCTGGCCTTGAGTTTGACACACATTTTTGGACGAAATATTAAACCTCTTTTCCCACCGAGAACCACAGAGCAGAAGAAATCCGGCATGGGAGTCCATGGATCAAATACGTCTGGTTTTAGGATTACAAGCTATAATTCTCTATTGAAGCCAGAGTGAATTGATTGGGACAGCTGCTAGTCCACTCTTACTGCTGCTTTCACTGAGGGGCAGGTGATTTAAATCTAAAAGCAGCGGGTGTGGGGTTATACAAAATGTGAAAAACTGTTACTGGATTTGATGTTGAATTTTAATACAGTTTTTTTCTGTGGCAAAGAAAAAAGATTCTTCAAACCACCCTCTTTAGAATTCAAAACATACTCTAAGCTGTTTTTGGAACTTAAAAATTGAATGTAAGTCTATGGATATAACTTTGACTTCAGATGTCTGCAGCATCTCCAACTCTTTGCTCTTTTCTTTTCTTTTCTTCAGTTACAGTGAGGGCATCAAAGTTCAAAGAGGACTAGAGTTCACAGTCATCTGTGAAATTGCATTGACAAGTAGCAGTGAAAACAGTCAGAGGATTTTAAACTCTCTCTCAAAAAAAGTTTGATATAAAGCCAGTGGAGCCAACTTATCACTCATGTACGCTGCCAGAAACACAGAAACCTCAAATGTTATATTCCAAATATTTCTATAAAACGATGAAGTGATAGATTTTTCTCAAAGTAAATTGTTCACAAAAACAAGTTAATCTATCCTAAATTCAGGTCTGTTTCTTAGGATTATTCCCACCATGTTCAGTTGTCTTTTTAGAAGCTCTTGGCTAAGGGATTATTAAGTGAAGAAGTTATCACGTGGTATGTTTTGCCCTTGGAGCTATCTTTTTAAGACATGCATACACCCCCAGTTCTTATCTGATCACACAGCAGCAGGACTGCCCATGTGTACCTGCATGTTACAGACGTACCTGCTTCTAGTAACATTTTGCCCAGATTATCATGCCATATTTCCTCCCTAGGCATCTATTGTTTGACCTCGCTAGGCACTATGTGGGTTTGTTGGCACAACTTGAATTGTTTCTGTCAATGCAGATAATCTATATATTACTTACTTATGCCAAGGATTTTCCATTTTTACAGTGTAACATTTAACCATGTGGTACCGGACGGGCAGGTTATCAATTTTCACCATCGTTTGTGTCAACAGAGACGTCTGTGGTAACCCGCCATATCGGCTGAGCTGATAAGTCGAAGGCGGAGGCAGTCTTTAATCGGCCTCTGCTGGCGACCCTTAGGGGCTACATAGACATGCAGGATATCAATCAATTCATCTCTTCAATATGAAGAGAAAGAGCCCTGTAGGATGTTCTGTTCTCAAGCGGTGGCTTGTAAAGCATGGGAGTGCTTTTGGTCATTTATATTGACTCTTTATCAATATTTCAATGTTTTGGAAGCTTTACGTCATTTTGAACATGGTTGTATAGGTTCAAGTTTTTTTCAACAAATTTACAGTTACAATTGGATACCAGGTGTATTAGAAGATATTCAGGTGCATTTTAATCTACATTATGATGGTTTTGATGGTTTATTGCATTAAATTATAGCTTTTTCTGACCAGGCAAGGATGAAAATATCATATTTTTTCTGTATTGCATCACTATTACCTCTTTTCCACCAAAAAAGAACTGGTTCGGAACTGGTGCTGGTTCAAAGTTGGTTCAAAGTTGGTTCAACTTGCGAACCTTCTGAGAACCTCTTTGGTTTTCCACTGACTAGAGAGCCCAGCAAACAACGTCATTACGTCACTGTGTACGTTGTAAAAGAACGGTTCTAGTCCAGCACTTTGGTGCCACTTTGGAACCAGTTTTCCTGGCCAAGAACCAGTTCTTTGGTTGTCGAAACACAAAGAACTGGTTCGCGAGTAGGCACCAGCTCCGAACCGGCTCTCAAAATGCTTTGGTGGAAAAGGGGCTTCTGTAGTCTGTAACGGTAAAATACATTGTCATGGTTAGGCTGAGTGAAGTGGCAGGGAACTGACGAGTGTGGACCCAAATGCAGACAACAGCAAGGCAAGAGGAGGATGCAGTTAGAATTTAAGTTTATTCAAGTAAACTAAACAGGCTTTTGTGGAAGCTTGGAGCACAAGGTCCAAACAAAGCAGAATTCAGAACACAGATTAATCCAACAAAGAGTAAATCCAAGGAACACAGGGTAATCCAAAAACTGGGAACAAAACATAGCGGAACACTCAACATCAGACAACAAGGACGCCACATAGACAAAACTGAACTGAGGGTTTAAATGCACAGGGAAACAAACATGGAGGGAGTGCACAGGTGAGACTCATAAGGGACTAATTAGAGACCTTTCCGAAACTGCTTGCTCCTCCCTCTCCCTACCTACTCCGTTTGCGCGTTCATGTGGAGGGTCCGCCACATTGAGAACCATCCGAAACCAATAAGGGCACAGTGGTAGTGGGTTGTTAAACCCTCAAATGCCGAGTCAGCACCGATGCTGGCTTGTTTAAGGTGTGTAACACCCTTTGTTGCACAATGAGGGACCTTTCTTTCAATTCACGTTCCGTGTGACTTCGCCGGTTAACATGTGTTCACTAACATTGTCACGTCACCATTCACAGGTTAACAACGTAGGCCATATGATTTATATTGAAATGTTTTATTTGTGAATGTAACATTTTTCATATAGGCTAAGTTAAAGAGGTTCACATAGGCTATATATGCTCTTCTTTACAATGAATATCAATCTTTTCATAAAAGAATATAATATTTATTTTTCGTAAATATACAAAGTTGCGGGTACAAGTGGCCGAAATGGGTTTCCTCAGACGGGTGGCTGGTGTCTCCCTCAGAGATAAGGTGAGAAGCTCTGCGATCCACGAGGAGCTCAGAGTAGAGCCGCTGCTCCTTTGCATTGAAAATAGCCACTTGATGTGGTTTGGGCATCTGGTAAGGATGCCTCCTCAACACCTCCCTAGGGAGGTGTTCCAGGCACGTGCAATTGGAAGGAGGACTCGGGGAAGACCCAGGACTAGGTGGAGAGATTATATCTCCACACTGGCCTGGGAACGCCTTGGGATCCCCCAGTCAGAGCTTGTTAATATGGCTCAGTTTTGGGGTCACCTGCTGGAGCTGCTGCCCCCGCGAGCCGACCCTGGATAAGTGGATGAAGACGGATGGATGGATGGTTATAAAGTCATGTTCTTAACGAACACAAACACAAAATGAATGAGAAATGCTTTCAGTTTCGTTATTGCAAAAAACACACTTTTCCTCAACATCAATCCTGAATCTTAACACCACCGTTGTTTATTTGATACACGTATTATAGCAGTGAGTGCAGCGGTAACGTCATACCCTATTTATGCTGGGGAGAGAGGGTAGTTCGTCCGAAAGTTGACGCTATATTTAAACCCTACGCCGGTTTGAGAGCTCGATTTGGCCTGGAGGGTGACTCCAACCAAAGTTCACTCTGTGTTGGAGTGGAAGTGGCGAGGGTCTAGTTTCGGAAAGGCTAAAAGACCAAGACCAAAATGGAACCGACCAGAATAAAGAACAAACCAAAAACACAAGCAGACAGATCCATAGGAAAAAGTACAAAAACCATGTAGAGGTTATAAACTGAATATTGACTGAACAAGACTTAAATAAACTGAACAAGAACAAAGCTAGACGAGAACACCAGACACTGATAACAAAATAAAACAGGAAGTAAAGCATGCAACAATACTCAAGGATAGACAAGACATAAATAACTAAGGACAACATGAGAAACAGAGGCAAATAGAAAGACACATGAAACAATGGAAAAACCAGAAACACACAGGGAAAAATGCAATTCAAACATAACCCAAAACAACACTTATACCATAAATATGTTAATGTACAATGGATTTATATTCCTTAGCTTCTGACCTTTCAAAAGACAACCAGAATTATGAATCTAGATAGCTGAGGAGATATTACTGATTTATTTGGGTATGTTATTTTAGGCATTTTTCCTAGAAATAGGTGGCAAGCACCATGTGGTTAAGAAATAAAAAAAATAAATTTAAGTAACCAGAGCAGATTGAAAAAAAAGTTATCCCTAAGAAAATAAGAATAATAATGTGACAATTTGTTGCAATGGTAGAGAAAACACTGACAGAAATAACAGTCAATTTGAACCTGACAGTTACAGAATAGATCAATCTAGGTTCCATTGAACCAAAATGTAAAGAAGCCACTCATGTCAGTCAATTATGCCTCAAATATTGAAAGGTTTTCTAGAAAGTTAACAATTATAATTTTTACCTGAAAGGATGTCAGAAATGTATCTTTTACATGTGTATTATAAAGTTGTTAAATGTCCTATAACCAAATAAACAAAAAGGGGAACCAACTAGTGTTAAACTTTCTGATCTATCAGATTCACTGAGCAGTAAATGGAACCACTGAACTGAATTTAACTGTGAGTAAAATATTATTAAATAACATGTCATGATGAAAATGTTTTGCTCTCTGTCAATTATTGAGTCCCCCTTATTAAAACACACAGCAGGTATATGCCCTGCTTTACTAAGCAACCAAGCTTGACCATGGCCAATGTCAGGTCTGGACTAGCACAGATGCTATGGTTGGTTGACCAAGCGCTAATAGGAAACATTAATCTACTTTATGTCTCCTCCTTCTGAATGTCACTGCTGTAGGTGGCACCAGCATCTAGGTAATGGGACATTTACAGAAATTTAACATGTTGGGATAATTGAGTACAGGGAGTCTGCCCTAAGCCATTTTAAATGAGTAATAACTGTGTCATGCCACTTGGAATAAGATGTCACATTTGTGAAAGAACAGTGGGGGACTCTGGAGATTTAGCCCGCCAACTGATTCTGAAGCTCTGCAGTAAGGTTGGCAGTTCAAAGGCCCAGTACACAGCACAGTGTGGAGGCTCTTTTACCACTGCGTTAAAACCACGGAGGAGGAGGAGGAGTGTGAAATACTAACAACATTATCTGTGCCAAATACTTGGCATGATGGTTAAAGTGTGTTTCAGGGTAAGATAATTTTATCACTTTTAAATTTCACTCAGCCCAACCTCCAAACAGGGCTGTGCCTGAATCTGGAGGTCAAGCATACCCAAAAATCCATGGTGTCACTTATTTCGTTTTTAGAGCGCAAAGTGAAGACACTGTACTCTGATAATCCCTATACAGACTACAGACCTGCTTTCCTACTGCGACCCTGTATGCAGGATAAACAGTTGACGATGGATGGATGGATAGATGTCTACTTCTCCTTCTTCTTTTTATCCTCCTCAGACAGAGATGCCAGTGATGGCCACATCAAGCTACTGCCTTTTTCTTCTGTGGTTTCTGGCAATAAAAGAAAAAAAAACAACACGTACAATAATTGTTAATTTACTGGTTAACTTAAGTGCAGTAAAGTTAACTTTAAACTGACTCCACTACCATACATAAAACACAACTTAATTGCAATCAAATTTAACAGAAGATTTCAACAAGATTTTGGATTTTTTTCACAGTCACAATTGTCAGCTTAGCCTATGGCATTTTACACAGCATAGATTAGCTTTGCGTCTAGCAGACTTTTCCTGTATTATCTATATGTCACCACTGGTAAAGTCACTGCATCTCCTGACACAACTCCATGGTTGAATTTTCAGCCCGAATGTACGTTTTGTTGAAACAGCCGCTGATAGTTGTGAGAGCAACAAGCTAGTAGGTGGCAGAAGTGTAGCTCATAGAGATTGTATTGCAGTGCAATTGCATCGCAGTCTGTGTAGACACAACCTAGAATGAGACAAAATTGCTAAAAGGCCATGCTACAACATGTAAGACTGGATTTAAATTAATTAACATGCAAGATTATCTCACTTATTTAGAGGTGTAGTTTTCTCCCTCATACCAACGATTGGTAGAATTTATTCTGATAATGTAAAACGTAACATGAAAAAAGTGTTTCACTTATGAAACACTTTTTTAAATACTGAATCACAATTTCATTGAAGCAACAGTAATTCTGTTAATGAGGAGAATAAAAGTTTTCACATTTGCCTGACCTTTTGTTACTCGATTGACTTCCAGAAACCAAACACCAATGAACTACTTTGCACTGAGAATGGAGGAAAAATGACACCTCACCAGGTGGAAAAGCTCTCCTCATTTTTTCTGTGTGCCGCACCTTCACTCTCTGAGAGCAGATGGCTGTTACCACTGATGATCTTAATGAGTGCTCAAACAGCTGTGGCAGGTGTCGCTCATCTGCGACAAAAAGACACATGTAAAAAGGTTCATTGGAGCTATTTGAGGGAATGAATAGATGATTTCAACTTTTCTACATGCTTACAGAAAGGTTTTACTGCTCTCTATATTATGTCTGGCACGGTACAATTGCACTATATGTCATCTAAGAGCTAGTTTTAATTTTGTTCTAGTGCAATGTCTTTAAAAATTACTGTTCAGATTTTGGTTAAAATAAACTGTTCATTCTTGGCCTGGGAAACTAACCCTAACCCTAAGCAGCCATGCATTCAAGAAAACATTATCTCACAAGATACTGGAGTAAAAAAAATTGGAATGGATTGCTGCCTAGGGCTTCCGTGGGAATAATTCGTTGACAAAACAATAAGTAAATGTACATACACCTACTTCTATTACCATTCATTTGTATTTTATTTTTTTATTTCCACAATTAAAAATGTGAAAAAAGATCAAAATATAACAAATGTTTTTCGTCTTGACTGAGGTGGATGAATTTAAAACAAAATGTGACAAAGCACAATGGAAACAGAACACACAAATAAATCATCATGTACATGAAGCTTACTGCTCCACAGGCAAGACAAGTAGATCTGCTTAGACAGATGATAAGACTGTAACCTTCCTCGTTAATATATGAAACAAAAATGTCACACTAAATTTTCATTCGTTTGAGGGTTGACTGGTACTCCATGAATTACATCATGCCGTAGCCGGTCTTCTTAACAAACAGTGGAGGACACAAGACATCTGTAAAGCACTGGTAGCCACTGTAAAGAAACAACAGTGAAACACTGGTGAAGACTAAGGAGCACAATGAGCACACAAGTAACAATAGATAGACAACCATTTAAATACACAGGAAGGGTGAGGATAATGAGACATAGAGGAACAGACATGCACAAACAATTAAGGATGAGACAGGAAGTAAAAGCAGCACAAAAACACTAGGAAGAACACTTTCAAAGTAAGACAGGAAACAGAGTGAAGGAACAATTGACATAAGGAAAATACAGTAGAGACAAAATACAAAAGAGAGACGCGACTACACAAATATATGGTGAAATTAAAACACAAAAGTGAAACACAAAAGACACGAGAGGGAAGACTAACCACCATAACCACTAGAAAAACCAATCATCAAAACACCCAAACCATGACACACAACAGATATTAAAACAAATATCCACAACTTACCTAAATCTTACATTGTTAAAATCACTAAACACAACATTTTAATTTTATTTTATATTATGTGTTGTTGGTTATTTCACTTAGTTTCGTTCTGTGGTTGTAGTGGCTGTATTGATTTTTTTTCTTGATTTCCCCATGTTAAATACTTTGTAGCCATTTTTAAATCAAAGCATAATAGTTGCTGTTAAAAATGTATTTTAAAAAATCACTTTCAGTGCCCCAGACATTTGTTCTGGGACAACCTCACGTTTAAAGGAGACCTCTTATACTGCAGTCCATTTCCAGTCCTCAATTGTAGTTCTGTGACTCCTATATGGCAACTTTGCATGATTTAAAGTTCAAAAAAAAATTTTTTCTGTCTTATACTGGCTCATCATGTAGGCCTTCATTTTAGCTGTCTGAAACAAGCTGTAGATGCTCCTGTCTCTTTAAGCCCCCCCCCCCAAAAAAAGCCCACTGTCTTCTGATTGGCCAAGACCTGAAGCATGTTACCAGGCTGGAAATCTGAGGTTGTGGCTCATAGGGATTTCTTTTAAATACTCCATTATTGGAAGCCCTGGCAATGTTTAACATGAACATCTGACACTGTAACGTTGGTGATGGAAAAGCATAATAGGTCCCATTTAAATTATCTGGTTGGGTGGCTGTGGTTGTGTGTCAGCACTTACTTACCTGTTGAGTATCTGACAGTAACTCCATCCTCTGGCATAAACAAATAATCATACACGACTACTGCGCTGAAGAGAGCGCACCAATCACCTTGCCAGCTATGCTCTGGATTGTGCTTTATCCTTGATAATTTGGCTCCCACAGCCTCTCTTTCAGACTCCAGAGAAAGCAGCACAATAAACAAGTCAAGTAACAGCATAGGTGAGAGGAAACACAGTCCTCAGAGAAGACAGCTTTGAGGATATTCTTCATTGCTGTGTTCCACTGTTATTTTACACAAGGGATTTCAAATAAGCCTTGAAGGAACATTGTCAGCTGGTGCCGCCTGTCTAAACCTAGCAAAAGCCATGACCTTGGCTTCCACCTCTTTCCCTTTGTTTAACATGGTTTAAATGTCTATGGTGACCTAGCAGGCACTGTAACAATCCTATCCTACTTATCGTTTACTCAGTCCCTTAAGTTGATCCCTCCGACTTTGCAGTTCTGGGAAGCGGCAGATCAATGACCGAAAGAGATGAGAAACTAATGGGGGGTACAAAGACAAATTCTAGCATTTGACACTAGATTTGCACTTAGCTAATTTGTGGCAGCTGTAATTACAACCAAATCAGGTAATTAGCTGACCACAGAACCCTGACCAGCCTGCTGGAAATCCTTGTGTGCTGAACACAGCCATGCTGAGTTTCAGCTGGAATGGTGATTAAAGCTGCCAAGAAATTAAGACACAGGTTTTCAAACTACTATTATCTCTAACTGATTGAAAAGTCTGTTTATTGATGTCCTCGAAAGCTGTAAAGTTATAAAGTAATAATCTTTATTTGTAGAGCACTTTTAAAAAACAAGTTACAAAGTGCTTTAACAAGTGTAAAGACAATAAAGCACATAAAAACAAATACAGAGACTAAAATGCACGTTTAAAGTAAATCTGAAATATATAAAATAGAATACAATCAAATCAAATCGGGAAAGGCTCTCCTATAAAAGTATGTTGTAAGAAGGGGCTTAAAAGAGTTCACTGACTCAGCCAACCTGATTTCCTCGGGGCAGGCTGTTCCAGAGTCTAAGGGCCCCTGAGCAAATGCTTTGTCCCCTTTAGTTTTCAATCTCTCTGACTCTGGAACGGACAACAGAACTCTGCCCGGGGATCTCACGGTACGTGTTGGTGTGTATGGGACCGAGAAAATTTCAGTGATATAACAGAGCGAGAGGCCATGAGGAGCTTTAAAAGTGATTAAATTTTTTTTAAAGTCAATTCTAAAACATACTGTGAGCCAGAGTACTGAAGCTAAAACAGGGGTGATGCGATTATATTTCTTTGTTCTGGTTAAAAGCCTGGCAGCTGAGGTTGTGGACAGTCTGGAGTCGATCAATAGATTTTTGGGTCAAGCAAGTAAAAGCATGAGGATACATTGTGATAAGAGATAACTGGATACTTATAACTGGAGCCATGTACAGTGATTACAGAGCGATTTATGTTGTGATATAAGCTTATTTAGATGCTTAGTGTTTGATGTGTGTTTGGTGTGATTAAAATGGTTGGTTTGAGCTTGTAGCTGAGCCTCCTAGCTTCACAGAGGTGTTGTAGCATGAATAGGGTGATGCAGTACTACTTTCAGACATGAATTTCTCAATCTGCATTTTGCGCGGAAATCGCGTGCTGCTCCCAGTACCAAAAGCCTCAGGGCTGAAGATGAATTGGAAATAGTGGGCAAGGGGTGTTAGATGACCTAACTAGTAATCACACTAAGTGTGGTGTCTATTACACATTTTATTAGATTTATTTGTTCAACTTTGATTCTTTTACATTTATTTGTTAAAATGTTCTATTTTGGTTGATTTGAATGAAGGTTCTCATAATTTAATGTAAGTATTAAAAAATTAAACCTTACAAAATCTGATATCGTTGTACTTGGTCCCATCGCACGCAGAACTCAAACCATGGCAAACTAGCCAATGAGATGGGGAAGTTTCTCAGGAAATTCGGTGGTGACCGAGCAAAGGAGAAAAGAGCGGCTGTGGATGAAGTCATTGTGCAGCTAGCTTTTCTTTCCCAAAAGTAGGACCTTTCTGATAAGGGGAGATGTGAATATAATAAACTACAAAATAAATTAGACAACATTTATAAAGCAAAAGCTGAGGGAGCATATGTTATATATAGAAGAGGGTGAGCAAAACTCCGCCTACTTCTTTAGACTGGAAAAAAGGCAATCCTCTATTGATCAGATTAAGGTAGATGTTAAAAACTGACTGAGGCTAACCCCTTCTTAGAAAATCCTACCTTCCACCTCTTTCCCTTTGTTTAAAATGGTTTAAATAGCATTGCAGGCACTGTAACAATCCTATCCTACTTATCTTTTACTCAGTCCCTTAAGTTGATCCATCCAACTTTGCAGTTCTGGGAAGCAGCAGAATGGCTGAAAGGGATGAGAAACTAATGGGGGGTACGAACACAAATTCACAGATTTGCACTTAGCTAATTTGTGGCAACTGTAATTACAACCAAATCAAGTAATTAGCTGACCACAGAAGCCTGACCAGCCTGCTGGAAATCCTTGTGTGCTGAACACAGTGTTTCAGCTGGAATAGTGATTAAAGCTGCCAAGAAATCAAGACACAGCTTTTCAAACTACTATTATCTCTAACCAACTTCTGATAGAACTATGTAAATCTGTATTTGGGGACAGCACTAGTCTTGAGTTGTCACATTTGCTGTATGTTTAGCTGTGTTATTGACTTGCTAGTTTGTAATCGATAACAGCGAATTACGCAGTAGGGGCACTAAATCGCGCAAAAAAACACATTTAACATAGTATTGCTTTAAGGATGGTATCGCACGGGATGTCAAGTTAGGATCATTGGCTGAGCTGAAGTAAGCCAAAGGTGGTAGCCTGTGACTCTCCAAAACAATAAGTCAAACTCTGTCTCTCCTCTATATTGTGTCCTACCGCAGTACACGGCAAATAACTGCATTTTATCAAGACCAAAGTCCAGTGCCACAGCTGACAAATGCAAGTTCACTGCCGGGTTCTAGTGTGATAAAGGGTTTGTCTTGCCACGGCAACCAGGATGTTATATACCTTCTCTCTCTCTCTTTCTTCCTCTGCTAACCTACACACACATCCACACACACACCTACATGAATTACACACATCCACACACATTCATCTGGAACCCACAGATAGCATGGTATTCAAGTTGTGCTCCACGCCATCTTTGTGAGGGCAGACAGAGCGCGTCCCCAATTTTGGTTCCTTACCCTTCGTTTAAGGTTTGAGGGCCTGCCCGCCAATTTGGATCATTGAGCGGCTAGGCTAGGCAACCATATGGTCGCAGGTTATTTAGTATTATCAACCTCAAAGTGTCAAAATCTGTAGCATACATAAGGTAAGGATACTGGTCGCTGCACACAATTCACAGCTGCTCATTTTTTAGATTATTGTGAAGTAACAAGGGTAGCTGCTGTGCTAAGTAGGTTTGTGCAGGGGCAGATATCTTAACAACCTACATAAACATAACTCTGCTCTGCTCATTGATTCTATACTATCACTGTAGAATGTTAAAACACATTAGAAATCTTCAATAGCATCTCTATAATGATCCATGACTTATAGACAAAATTATCCTAGATGGCTAAAGTTAAATTTAGGCACTAATAACTGTTCAGGAATAACCAAATTTATTGTAACTTCTTTGCCATACATCTATTAATTGTGTTAACATGATGCACTGTAGCTGATTTAGTCCAACACGTGGTACAAGGATTAGCTTAATTACATACAGTACAGGGAAGTGATCCAGTAAATGACTGATGTAATGGGATTTTTTATGGGATAGTAATAAATGAGGCTAACCCCTTCTTAGAAAATCCAAAAGCAAACCAACATGTTCAATATACAGTCGGTAAGGCAGATTCCTTTGTTTTAGTTGTTCACTGAAAACATTTGGGTTTAAGATCAAAAGACGAGTATGAGACAAGAGTTCAGAAATCCAGCTTTTATTTCCTGGTATTCACTTCTAGATGTGTTAAACAACTCAGGACATACAACCCTTTGTTTGAACCCACCCATTTTTCAAGTGAACAAAACTATTAGAACATGTGACTGACAGATGTTAAATAGCTCTGCATGACTAGTCTAAGTTTTCATCCTTGGTTGAAACCTATAAAGACTGAATTTCCTGTGAAAAAGGATAAACCAACATGAAGCGCAGAGAGCTGTCTATGGGAGAAAATGAGATCCTATCATTGTTTGGTCTGTAAGGGATCCCCCCCTTGTGTTATTTTTGGCCTGTCCATCAGTCTGCTGTTATTTGTTGTCCTTTTGTAAAGAGCCTTTATGGAAGTCTGAATAGTAACTGTTATTAAAGAAAGTGTGAAAAAAGATTACTAACATATTAACATATTAACTATTAACATTCCCACTGATCAGAATAAACCCCTACTTACCTTCCCTTTTGTCATTTACAGTCACTCAGATGATGATTGAGATCCTGCTAGTGAAGGATCTTGCCCAGTTGAGTTACTTGTCATTACACAGTAGTTTGATAAGTGTGGTGCCTGTGAAACGTTTTATTAGATTTGAATTGTTAAAGTTTGATTCTTTTACATTTATTTGTTAAATGTTCTACTTTGGTTGATTTGAATGAAGGTTCTCACTATCTAATGTAAGTAACAAAATATATATATATACACACACAATTAAAAGTTACAGAATCTGACATCATTGTACAATGTATTGTATTCTTTCTTTAACTTTTAAAGGCCAGACATGGGCTAGCACCTTCATCTCTGAGCTTTCTGTCATGTTAGGATCATTTGCTGAGCTAAGCTAAAGGTGACATCCTGTGATTATTTTGTTTCATTACAGACAGACTCACTGGCTGTATGTAGAAAGTGTTGCATGTGACTTGGATGACTTAGGTAAACTTAAGCATAGTGTCTTGGTTTGATCCAATATCCAACTGAATCATTACACACATAGAGTGGTGAACAGTATCTTTTCGAAACAGAATCAGATCAGAATCAGAATCAGCTTTATTGCCAGGTATGTGTACACATACAAGAAATTTGACTCAGGATTGTACATTGCTCACAATGTGCTTGCTCATACAAAAATACAAAATCACAATAATAAATAAAATAAAATCACATGTACACATTGCAATGAAGCATGGGGGAAAGGATGCTGGAATAAATAAGTATAAGTATTTTGAGCAGAAGTTATGACTTGAGGTAGGTGGATTGGTATGCAGTATCTACAATATGACAGTATAACAGTATGAACATCTCTGAAATAGAGAATGATGAATAAATAATGAGTGTTAGCCAGTAAACAGGTGGCTGATTAGAGGCAGAGTTACTGGGTTATTGCACAAGAATTGTTCCTAACACTGGGAGTCAGAGTCAGCTGTTCATCAGAGTGATGGCTTGTGGGAAGAAACTGTTCCTGAGTCTGTTGGTTTTGGCTTACAGTGCTCTGTAGCGCCCACCAGAGGGGAGAAGTTGGAACAGATTGTGTCCGGCGTCAGATGGATCTGAAGTGATGTTTCCTGCCCATTTCCTGACTCTGGAAATGTCGTTAATGGAGGGCAGGTTGGCACCGTTGGTCTTTTCTGCAGTCCTGACTGTCCGTTGTAGTCTGCTCCTGTCTTTTTTGGTAGCAGATCCAAACCAGACAGTAATGGACGTGCAGAGGACAGATGGTGGCTGTGTAAAAGTGGATCAGCAGCTACTTGGTTGAGCTTCCTCAGCTGGCGCAGGAAGTACATCCTCTGCTGGGCCTCCTCCTTGATGATGGCGTCAGTGTTGGGCTCCCACTTTAGGTCCTGGGATATAGTGGATCCCAGAAGCCTGAAGGATTCCACAGCAGACATAGGACTGTTGAGTGTGGTGATGGGGGGAAGAGTGGGGAGCTCCTCTTTCCAGTCCACGATAATCTCCAAAGTTTTGAGTGTGTTTAGCTCAAAGTTGTTCTGGCCGCACCAGAGAGCCAGCTGATCAACCTCCCGTCCAACTCATTGTTGTGTCGTCACCAAACTTCAGGAGTTTGACAGATGTAGAGGGAGAAGAGCAGTGGGGAGAGCACACACTCCCTGGGGG